>JAFLJL010015620.1:30000-37500 GCA_018398815.1 Conus ventricosus
ACACACACACACACACACACACACACACACACACACACACACACACACGCGCGCGCGCGCGCGCGCCCGCGCGCGCACGTACGCATGCACGCATACAAGTATGCACGCAGGCACGCAGGTATGCACACACACACACACACACACACACACACACACACACACACACACACACACACACACACATACACACACCGCAAAGTCTATTTTAAAAAATGATGCCGAAAGAGTATAACGGAAGGATCAGTCACCGATAACGTATCATCAGCATGCCCCGAGGAGGAATGAACAGTGATTCATGAGACAGTCATGTTCACACACCCAAACATCAATCAATAGTGGACATTTTTAAGACACTCAGGAGTACGGGATAATGTTGTTGTTGAGGGCAGAGAGAGAGAGAGAGAGGGGGGGGGAGGAGAGAGAGAGAGATTTTATATATATATAATATATATATATATATATATATATATATAAAATCAGAGTTAAGCCACTCAGAACACTAAAAGTGCTCAACCATGTAGGGAGCGACATACCAGTTTAAAATAGAATTTTAAAATGGAAAAAATTAAAAACCTACAAGCTTGTTTCAAGCTGGTTAAAACGCTCTCCTCAGGGTATACAATTTGGGCACGCCACCGGTGTTATATACCGTGGTGTGTGAGCGTGTGAGCTCTGTGCGTGCGGCACGTGGCCTGCCGGTTTTTTCTTTTTGGGGCGCGTTCAGGGGGGGACGTGCCACGGAATGGTGCATTGACAAAGATTTCCATTTATGCCTGCAATTGTTTATTATTTCTACTTTAGAGTTCAGGGATGCTAGGTGGGGTTTACATAATATCAGCCACTTTTCTGTAGTACATAAGTTGCATTTTTTAGAAATGTTGTTGTATGGTGTTGCTCTTTTTATAATTTTCCATGATATGTTGTAATCTATTTTCTTATTTTTAAGCTTCCAAATATATTTACTTAATTCTGTTTGGTTTTTATATTTTTCATTTTTGAAAGACTGTTTATGGTTTGCATATCTGGTTTTAAAATGGTTTGCCGTGATCCCTATATATGTTTCTTTATCACTGTCTGTTGTTACCGTAGCTTGGTACACAATGTTGTTGTAGAGACATTTATTGTTCAGAGGGCACTGGTCTTTTTTTGTGCAATTACAAGATATCCTTTCATCACCCTCTTTGGTTGTGTTGTTTTTGGTTTTATTGGAAGAATCAATTATATTTTTAAGGTTGGGCATACACGAGTATGATAGCTTGACGGTATTTTTGTTGAATATTTTAGATAGTACATGTTCTTTTGGGAATGATGTTTTAAGGATTCTGAGAAATTCTTTTCCTACGTTAGTTTTTGTTCTTCCATCATATGGAGGGTTATACCATATAATTTTTCTTTTCCTATTTTTCCTGTTGCTGTTTGTCACGAGTTTGTCACGAGGCCTACGACGTTTGACCCAACTGGGGTGGCGGAATTATTCATTTGTTTATTATCGTTGTTGTTGTCACGTGTCCGTCCCTTAGTGTGGCTTGTGGTGCGGTTGCACCTTGGTGTAGTTCAGCTCACGTTCAGCTTGCTTTCTCTCTCTCTCTCTCTCTAATTCCACTGCCCGTGCTATTCATCCTGCAGGTTCACGGGTGGCTGGTGCCTTTCTCTCGAACTTGCTGTCTATCGGCCTCTCGCCTGTCTTTTTACCTGTCGCACGTGCTTCATTTCTTTTAGTTTGAAGTATGCTCACTCTGTGACGTAGCGTGGCATGTTGGCCGCCATCGCTGAGGGAGGTTAGCTCTTCACTCGAGCGGAAGATGTCTCTGGGAGCGCCTGCTCCGGTCCTGGTTCTTCACCTTATCGTCGAAGGTACAGTCGGTACTTTCATTTCCTACAGTCGGCCTGTAGGAGGGAGACATCACTTCATCTTTTTCCGCATCTGCGCTGCTGTCCTCTCGACTGGACAGAGGGCAGAGAGAGTCGTTTGACCCACCACTCGGGTCACCCACGGGTAGCTGTACCCGTCTTTCTACTTTCCTCCCAGTTACCTTTTCCCTCCTCCCGGAAGCTTCACCCGGAGCACGCACTGGTTGGGGCCACGCACTGGTTGGGGCACGCACTGGTTGGGGCCACGCACTGGTTGGGGCCACGCACTGGTTGGGACCACGCACTGGTTGGGGCCACGCACTGGTTGGGACCACGCACTGGTTGAGGCCACGTCTGTTTGTGTGTGTCAGGGTGTCGGCCTTGAACGACTCTCTTCAAGAACCGACCCGGTTTGGGGCACCTAGTGCGACAGGGTGCTCCCAGTGGACTTTGGAGAGGCAGGAGTGTGAGGGCACTACATGACAGGGAAAGGGATGGGTGCTGGAATTATTTATTTATAATTGTGTATATGTCATATGTGTTGAAATGCTTGATGGTGATTGTGTATGTCGTGTATTGAAATGCTTGATTGTGATTGTGCATGTTTGTGTGTTGGAATGCTTGATTGTGATTGTGCATGGTGCGTGTGTTGAAATATTTATTTGTGATTGTGTGTGTTGATGTGAATAAATGGGGTGTTGTATCGTAATCGTTCTTGTGTGGGCTCTTGCGAGGCGTGTGGGTCAGTCACTCCCTTCACTCCCATCTAGACCGATCCTGTCAGGGCAGACCTCCAGGGGTCGGTCGTGACATTTGTGGGGGCTCGTCCGGGATGTGAAGGGCTCTGGCTGTCTCTCTCGTTTCGCGGAGTACCTGTCCAGTTCTGTCCGTTTTGTATACGTTTAGTCAGTTTGTCATGTTTGTTTGTGGGTGGTTGGCTGGGTGACTCTAACGTGCAGGGAATCTCTGGGTGGCCTGAAGAACATCCGGTGTGACTCGGAGTCGAGGTGAGTCTAGGCAGAATCGACCGCGTCCAGACCTCCTTCCGCCAGGTGCCTCACGCAGGTATGGCCGTAAGTCTTGCCTTTCTGTTGCCGCTCAGTCTGCCATTCCTGTTTTGTAGTTAGCCAGTTTTTTTTTTTACCGGGTTATTGAGTACAGGTAGGTGTATCGGACGTTAGTGTCATTTTTTTTTTTCCTCCTCTCTCCGGATTCCGTCTGCCAGTTTGTTTGTTTTTTCCGGCCAGCCCCACCGCACTGTTGCCGTGCTGTGGAGCGCGGTGTTGCCAGAGTGGGGGCAGCCGGACATAGTTTTTGTTTTGTTTTTTTTCGGCCAGCCCCACCGCACTGTTGCTCGTGCTGTGGAGCGCGGTGTTGCCAGAGTGGGGGCAGCCGGACATAGGTTTTGTTTTGTTTTTTTTCGGTGAGCCCCACCGCACTGTTGCTCGTGCTGTGGAGCGCGGTGTTGCCAGAGTGGGAGCAGCCGGAACTTGTCCGCACACACGCACACACACACATACACACATATTACACACACCCCTAAAATATTTGTTTTTCAAGTGGAATCGTCTTCTCCCCCGTATTTGAAAACCGTAGGGTATTGTTGTCATGCGACGTCCGGTGCTGGTGGTTATGGCGACTCGTGCGTCGAAGAAGAAAGGTCTTCAGAAGTAGTCCCTATATTAGTACCAGCACTTCGACTACAGTGACTTCACTTATTCCAGTGCTGTAGCCGATAGTCCAGAGAGTACTTTCACTACTTCTTCACTAGGGGATCTTTCTGCTGAGACCCGACTGGCGCTCGGAAGCGTCAGAGTTAGTGAAGCAACTGTGGGCTTCTGTTGAGTCACAGAAACCGAAGCCCTCTCTTCTCCATGCTTCCCTCGTTAGGAGTATGCCCGGGAGACATTTCCTCATGGTTAAGGTCGAGACCCAAGGACGGGTCAGACGGGTCATCCTCCCGTGTCGGGGTGGTGAACCCCGCCCAGGACATCACCTCTGTCCTGATGTTTCTGGAGCGACAGCGACGGGAGGATGAGGCCCTTCGTCGGGAAGAGGAAACTCTACGTAAGGAAGAGGCCTCTAGGCAGGAAGCTCTGCGTAGGAAGAGCGCAGAGAGGAGGCTGTCAGGCAGGAAGCCCTCCGTAGGGAAGAGCTAGACAGGCAGAAAGCTCTGCGTAGGGAAGAGCGCAGAGAGGAGGCTGCTCAGCGTAGGGAAGAGGCTGCCAGACAGGAAGCCCTCCGTCGGAAGAGTTGGATCAGCGTAGAGAGGAGGCGCCAGACAGGAGGCCCTTCGTAAGGAAGAGGCTGCCAGGACAGGAGGCTCTACGCAGGGCAGAGATGGAACAACTTCTTTCGCGGGCTCCCGCATCTGTAAATCAGGGGGTTAATCACCAGGCAGGTGATAGAGTTAGAGGCCCAAAGTTAAAGCTTCAGAGTTCAGACCCAGTGAGGACATAGATATGTTCTTAGAGCATTTTGATAAGGTAGCTAGTTCATACCAATTGTCTGAGGAACAAAAGGCCATGCACCTTTTTTCTGGATTGTCGGGTACTGCAAGAGAGGTGTGTGCTCACTCTAAATGAAGGCGCGTCTTATGCAGACATGCAGTTGGCTCTGCGTAAGCGTTTCCACCTTACTCCAGAAACGTACAGGAGGAAGTTTAGGTCCATGAAAAAACACAACGATGAGACCTTTGTGCAGTTTGGAGATAGGCTGCGGAAAACGCTAGGGTACTGGCGTCAGTTGGCTAAGCTGGAGCTGGAGGATCTGATTCTCATTGAACAGCTCACCAACACTGTGTCCCCAGAGTTGAGGATCCGTATAGGCGAGACAGCACCTCAGGATTTCGCGGCGGCGATTCATACCGCTGAGGTGTTTGCTGAAGCTCGCAGAGCTTATGGGCATCGCCCAGATACGGACAGGAAGCCCTCCACAGGATTTAGTGGCAATAAGGCGCCGACGACTGCTAGCAGGTCGAACAGGCAGGCAGTTCATCGGGACCTCGGCACCCCGACTGTGTTTTCTTTGTGGTCGTCCCGGCCACATTAGGAAAGATTGTCCTAAAGCCGCCGGTAGTCATGGGGCTAGTCCTTTCCATCGTCCTCGTGCCTCGGCTAACGTGGGTTCCATCCCAGCTTCTGGTGGTACAGAGTGCCCAGTGTTCCTTTCTGTTGTTGGTTCTTCCTTGGTCGACACCATCAGGGATGCGGGAGCATCAACGATCTTTGTGGATAAGGATTTGGTTTTCCCCTAAGGCCGGCGGGGCGCTAGTTATGATGTGTGCGGGTTGGTGCGGGTTTACCTCCACCCGTCCTTCCGTACTCATTTCTATTTCCACCCCCTACTTCTGTGGCGAAGTATGGGCCATCGCGGTGGAGCGACCTCTGTATTCCCTTCTCATAGGGAATACCATCACCTTTGCGGACGGACGCAGTCAGTCCGTGTCTACGGATCTGCCTGTACAGGCGTGTGTGGGAGTTACCACACGTGCCAAAGCTAAGAAGCAGGAACAGGAAATTGCGTCCCGTTCTGCAGCCGATCTCGTGACGAGGTTCTGGCCAGGGCCGATCCTGCTTCCATTGTTCGTCTTCAGGCCAGGACTCGGATGTCCAACGCCTACGACAACTGGTGGATCGTCCCCGCTCAGTCTGCCCGACACGCCAAGGTGAGCTTCAAGCTCCACAAGGGGATCCTCTTTAGGGTTTTCACTCGGGCAGATCGTGTGGCCAAGCAGCTAGTCGTCCCCCAAAGCTTGAGAGAATCTGTTCTCCGGCAGGCCATAATTCACCTATGGCAGGCCATATGGGCTCAAAGCGGGACTCTCGAGGGTGAGACGAGACTTCTTCTGGCCGGGGATGAATTCTCAGATTAGGCATACTGCCGCAGTTGCGATGTCGCCAACTGACAACGCCTAAGGGTCGCTTGAAGCGTGTTCCCTAGGGTCAGTGCCACTGGTTGGGGAGCCTTTCAGCAAGGTTGGTGTCGACCTGGTGGGACCCTTTAATCCACCATCCAATCGCGGTCACGCTACATTTCCGGTAGCGGTTAGACTATGCGACTCGATGCCCAGAGGCTGCCCCGCTTAGGACTATCGATACCCCTACTATTGCTGAAGCTCTCCGCAGATTTGGACGCGCACCGGTGGTGCCCAAGAAAAAGTACGGCCGGAAGTTTGTACTGGAGAGCGATCATTATCCTCTCCAGTGCCTGGACCAGATCCGGCCAGTCAGTCGTCGACTCTTGGGTTAGGCAGTGGAACTGCAGAGTCATGCGTTCACTTTCCGTCATATCAAGGGTTCCTGTAATACGGATGCTGACTATCTTAGCCGAGCTTCGTAGTCAGCACATTGGAAAATCAGTCAGAGGGACACTTCCCCTCAACCAGGGTCATATCCCCTTTTGGTCTCTGTATCAGGTGTAGTGACAGTTTTCACTTCAGTGATGTTAACGGTAGTGAATCACCAATGGTTCGGATTGTTACTTTCATGGTTGGAAGGTTCGCTTAGTTGTTTGATAAATGTAGTATTATGTATTTCTCGGTGTGATTTTATCGTAGAATGTTGTATTGGATTTATCGTACTCTGTCGATCACAGAGAGTTGGGTTCGGTCCCATTGTTGTGAATTTGCACATGCGTCAAGGTTCAAAGGAGCACTGTATCTCAGAGAAACAGATGCTTTCAGAAGGGGGGTTCGTCACGAGTTTGTCACGAGGCCTACGACGTTTGACCCAACTGGGTGGCGGAATTATTCATTTGTTTATTATCGTTGTTGTTGTCACGTGTCCGTCCCTTAGTGTGGCTTGTGGTGCGGTTGCACCTTGGTGTAGTTCAGCTCACGTTCGGCTTGCTTTCTCTCTCTCTCTCTCTCTCTAATTCCACTGCCCGTGACTATTCATCCTGCAGGTTCACGGGTGGCTGGTGCCTTTCTCTCGAACTTGCTGTCTATCGGCCTCTCGCCTGTCTTTTTACCTGTCGCACGTGCTTCATTTCTTTTAGTTTGAAGTATGCTCACTCTGTGACGTAGCGTGGCATGTTGGCCGCCATCGCTGAGGGAGGTTAGCTCTTCACTCGAGCGGAAGATGTCTCTGGGAGCGCTGCTCCGGTCCTGGTTCTTCACCTTATCGTCGAAGGTACAGTCGGTTACTTTCATTTCCTACAGTCGGCCTGTAGGAGGGAGACATCACTTCATCTTTTTCCGCATCTGCGCTGCTGTCCTCTCGACTGGACAGAGGGCAGAGAGAGTCGTTTGACCCACCACTCGGGTCACCCACGGGTAGCTGTACCCGTCTTTCTACTTTCCTCCCAGTTACCTTTTCCTCCTCCCGGAAGCTTCACCCAGAGCACGCACTGGTTGGGGCCACGCACTGGTTGGGGCCACGCACTGGTTGGGGCCACGCACTGGTTGGGGCCACGCACTGGTTGGGACCACGCACTGGTTGGGGCCACGCACTGGTTGGGACCACGCACTGGTTGAGGCCACGTTACTGGTGGAAAAAGCCTGTGGACTTGGCTGGACGTCCTGATCCCCGTCCAGGACCTCCAGCAACAACGCCCGTCCCCCGGGACGCGCTCTCTACCGTCTGTTTGTGTGTGTCAAGGGTGTCGGCCTTGAACGACTCTCTTCAAGAACCGACCGGTTTGGGGCAC
>JAFLJL010015621.1:12500-15000 GCA_018398815.1 Conus ventricosus
CAGACAGACAGACAGACCGGCCGCAGGACAAGACAGACAGAGGAAACCGGCCATCGAGGGGGAAAGCGGGGATACCGCCCGAACAATAATCCTCTTACCTCCTTTCCTGGCCGCCTCCCACTCCCCCACCCCCCCCCGGACACCTCTGCCCCCCCAATCCCCCTCCCGCCTCTTCCCGCCCCCCCCCCTCTTCCTCCCCCTTCTCATCCTCGCCCCCTTCTTCCTCCCCCCCCCCCCCCGCTCCCCACCCCCCTTCCACCTTCTGCACATCTCCCCCTATGCTTTTCTTCTACTCCATCCACATACATCGAGCAGACCATTTCCACCCCTCCCCTCCCCCACGCCTCCTCACCTCTCCCCCTCCTTCACTCCCTCCCGTCTCTGTTAGTTCCCGCGTCCCCCAACCCACCCCCACCTCCCTATCACCCTTTAGTCCTCTCTCTCTCTCTCTCTCTCCCACATTTTCTCCAGTTGTACCATATAATCCTCAGCCCACTCACCACACTCTCTCCCCCTCCCCCCCCTTTCACTTTGATCATCGTGATTCACTCCACTCCTCCTCCATCCCACCCACCCCCTTTCCTCTCCCCCCCACCCTCCGCCTCTCTAATCCTCCCCCCCCCCCACCACCCCACCCCACCACTCCCCCTCAACCCCCACCCCCAACCCTTCCCCACCCCCCTTTCCATCATTCCAACACCATTCAGTCTTCTTTCCTTCCTTCCTCCCTCCTTCCTTCCAACCCTCATTCCTTCCTTCCTTCCTTCCCTCACTTCCTTCCTTTCCCTTCCATCCTTCCTTCCTTCCTTCCTACCCTCCTTCCTTCCTCCTTCTTCACCTCCTTCCTTCCTTCCTCCTTCCCTCCTTCCTTCCTTCCCTACCATCCTTCCTCCTTCCTCCCTCATTCCTTCCCTTCCTTCCTCCCACCTTCCTTCCATCCTTCCATCCTTCCTCCTTCCTTCCTTCCTCCTTCCCACCTTCCTACCTTCCCTCCTTCCTTCCTTCGCTCCTTCCTTCCTGTCCCTCCATCCTTCCTGTCCTTCCTTCCATCCATCCTTTTCCTTTCTTCCCACCTTCCTTCCTTCCCTCTCTACCCTCCTTCCTATCCTTTCCTTCCTTCCTTCCTTCCCCTCCCCTCCTTCCTTCCTTCCTTCCTTTCCTTCCTTCCTTCCCTTTCCTTCCTTCCTTCATTCCTTCCTTCGCCTCGCCCTCTGACCTCACCTCGTTCCTTCTGTACCGACTCCTCCCCCCACTCCTCCTACCCTCTCCCCACTTCCCCCCCCCCCACCACCCCTCACACAACGACCCTATACCCCTACTCAGCCCCACCCCCCCCCCCTCCCCCCCCACCTCACTTTCCTCCCAACTCCTCTTCTCTCCACTTCTCCTTCCCTCCGAGCATTTTCGAAAGCGTTTTTTTTTTTTTTCTTCTCCTCTTTTTTTCTTTGCTTTTTTTTTTATCCTTCTTCTTTTTCTTTTCTTTGTTTTCCTTTCTTTCTTTTTTTCTTTTTCTTAATTTAGTTTGACCCAAACTCTTTTCACAAAGTCTCCTCTTTCAATTCTGATGTTGTTGTCACTTTGTTGTTGTTGTTCTTGTTGTTGTTCTTGTTGATTTTGGTTGTTGTTGTTGTTCAATCGCTGCCCACCTCCCTCTCCCCTTTTGTCCCCCCCCCTCCTCTCTCCCCCCCCCCTATTTATAGACATTCTCCTCCACTCCACCTCCAGCCCCCCCCCCCCTTTGTCCTCTCACTCTCTCATCTCTCTTAACACGGTGTCTAGTCCTGTACTCGCTGTTTCTCTGTGTCCTTGGCGGTAACAAACCCCCCCCCCCCCCCCCACCCCTCTCTTCTCTTCTCTTTCTCCAAATTGTGCTTCATTTTCCGCCCTCTGTCACTCCGTTTTGAAACTTTCACTTTTTTTTTCTTTTTTTTTTTGCTGTCCCAACTTCTGCGCCACCTCAGAGGCAGTGCACCCATGCCGCTCATCCCGACAACCGTCCACAGCCACACCCCGGTCGGCCCCGCCGCAGCCCCGGACCAGCAATCCACAGGGAGCAGTCAATGTCAAGTCGTCAAGAGGAAACCCCACGGAGGAGACACTGCACTGCTGCCGAGTCACTTCGGTGGTCTTCAGTGGCGCCTGTTCTGATCTAACTACGCAGGAACCACCTACTAAGCCCCCTACTGACGACAATAATTGTTTTAGTCGCGGAGCCGGCGTGAGTGAGCTCTCCCTCCGGAGGGCGCCACCACGCCCGTCCAACGACAGCCCCATGGACCCGCCGATACCCGTGACCCGATGGAACCAAACCAAGGCCACAGACGTGGAGAGGACATCGAAATTGAGGGTTTACATGAGAGTAGGGCATGAAGGGCCACAGAATTTGAGAACTTTCACTTTGTACCGATACTGACTGATACCTAGCCTTTGTCGCGTTGTTGTATTTCACGTCGTCTTTGTCTTACGTGTACTCGTGAACGCGCTGTAAGCCCTTTCTCAT
>JAFLJL010015621.1:17500-30000 GCA_018398815.1 Conus ventricosus
TCCTGACGTCAGAGCCGACAAGATGATTAGTGCATCTTCCGTCTTCTCTTTCTGTCTGTCTTTCTTTTTTTGGGGTGATCAGTTCTTCCTTCTTCTTGTTCTTTTTTTTTTTTTTTTTTTTTTTTTTTTTTTAGTGTGGTCAGTTCCGCGAAAGGGTAAGAAAATGTGAGAAGGGTGATGTGAGAAGTGGGTGGCGTGGTGGATGTGGTGATGAGGGGGGGGGAGGGGGAGGGGGAGGCTGGGAGGGAGTGGGGGGGGGGGGGGGGGGAGAGAGAGCTTGAGTTTTTTTTGTTTTTTTTAGAAGGAGAGAACTGTAAAACATGGCCATCGTGAGTGTCCTTCACCAGATGAGCTAAGGGAATGCATGAAAGAGAAGATGGGGAAACTGTCGCTACTGTTCCTTCTTCTTCTTCTTCTTCTTCTTCTTCTTCTTCTTCTTCTTCTTCTTCTTCTTCGTACGCAGGTTGATACTCCTGCGGACACCCCCTGTATAGGGAGTGGAGTTTTGTGTGTATGACCGTTTAAAAAAAAATTTTTTACCCCGCCATTAAGGCAGCCATACTCCAACTTCGGGGAGGGTGCATGCTATGTGTAACGTGTCATCCATACCAACGGCCAAACTGGCCTTCTCTTCCGAAAGTTGGTGATGGGATTTGACGTGTGTGCAAGATGTTATGCGTGCGTCCACACACGGAACCTCGGTTTATAGTCTCATTCGAAGGACTGTATGGGGTATGGAGTCAGAACCAACGTTAACTCCGAGGGAAAAATCCCTCTGTACCGAAATTGAAATAAGAAGTGTTCTTCGGTTTCACATTTACTTCTACAAGATGGGCCTTGGGGCAGATCATAATCATCGTCTGTACTTTCGCGCCTTAAAAACCATTGCTTACAATGCTTATGTTGTGTGTGTATGTGTGTGTGTGTTTGTGTGTGTGTGTGTGTGTGTGTGTGCGTGCGTGCGTGCGTGCGTGCGTGCGTGCGTGCGTGCGTGCGTGCGTGTGTGTGTGTGTGTGTGTGTGTGTGTGTATGTGTATCTCTCTGTGTGTGTGTGTGTGTGTGTGTGTGTGTGTGTGTGTGTGTGTGTGTGTGTGTGTGTGTTGTGTGTACAGGACAGGAGCACTGCATACTGTACAGGACAGGAGCACTCTACTACTGTACAGGACAGGAGCACTCTACTGCTGTACAGGACAGGAGCACTATACTACTGTACAGGACAGGAGCACTCTACTACTATACAGGACAGGAGCACTCTACTACTGTACAGGACAGGAGCACTCTACTGCTGTACATGACAGGAGCACTATACTACTGTACAGGACAGGAGCACTATACTACTGTACAGGACAGGAGCACTGTACTACTGTACAGGACAGGAGCACTATACTACTGTACAGGACAGGAGCACTATACTGCTGTACAGGACAGGAGCACTATACTACTGTACAGGACAGGAGCACTCTACTACTGTACAGGGCAGGAGCACTATACTGCTGTACAGGACAGGAGCACTCTACTGCTGTACAGGACAGGACACTATACTACTGTACAGGACAGGAGCACTCTACTGCTGTACAGGACAGAAGCACTATACTACTGTACAGGACAGGAGCACTATACTGCTGTACAGGACAGGAGCACTATACTACTGTACAGGACAGGAGCACTATACTACTGTATAGGACAGGAGCACTCTACTGCTGTACAGGACAGGAGCACTGTACTACTGTACAGGATAGGAGCACTCTACTGCTGTACAGGACAGGAGCACTATACTACTGTACAGGACATGAGCACTCTACTACTGTACAGGACAGGAGCACTATACTACTGTACAGGACAGGAGCACTATACTACGTGCAGGACAGGAGCACATACTACTGTACAGGACAGGAGCACTATACTACTGTGCAGGACAGGAGCACTGCACTGCTGTACAGGACAGGAGCACTCTAACTGCTGTACAGGACAGGAGCATTCTACTGCTGTACAGGACAGGAGCACTGTACTATTGTACTGGACAGGAGTACTGCTAGTACTGCACGGGCTACAGCTACAGATCCCGCATGTTGATGAGCGACTGATGATCTCCAAGCCCCTACAACCTCCTCCGCCGCACTTTCCCCTTTTCTACCCCCCTCCCCCCCTTCCTCCACCTTCTTTCCTGTAACTCAACATTCCAACGGTTCTGTTCCTTCCCCTGACTCTCTCTCTCTCTCTCTCTCTCACTCTCTCTCTCTCTCTCTCTCTCCTCTCTCTCTCTCTCCTCTTCTCTCCCTCCCCCCTCCCTCCTCTCTCTCTCTCTCTCTGTTTCCTCAATCTCATTTCTATAGCAATCTCTAGCCGAGACTGAAGAGTTGTTTGTGACTCTGGCTATTGCATAACGGACAGCTGCAGCATGATCATTCTCACAAGAACAATTACCATGCCGCCGAATGAAAAAAATAAAACAAACCAGTTATGAGACAAACGCCACGCGTTTCGACCTCGTGCGCTCGTCTTCAGCACATATGTGACTTATGTAAGTTATATGTTTAGTGCTATATCTTTTTGTTTTTGCTTTTTTTATGTCATAATTCTTCTTTGTAGAAACCACATAGACAAAACGACGCGTTCGACATTCTTTGCTCGTCTTCAGACACATATGTGGCTATGTTAATTTACATGTTTAGTGCTATTTTTTTTTCCATATCAGAATTCTTCTTTGTAGAAACCACATTAAAAGATCTATCCTTTATAGAATGTAACGTAATCTTTGTTACGATATTTGTTTACATATAATACAATTTATATTGCGCTTCGTCAGTGTGTTAAAGCAGAAAATGTAAGTGATGACAGTTTTATTCAGAGAATGCTGTATTTGGAATGTACACACTATGGCTGAACACGTGGACTGCAGAGTGCTACAGCCATGACTATTCGGTAACCGCTTCCTGACCATCGGTGACCATTCCTGACCATGTCAGTGACCGCTTCCTGACCATTCCGTGACCACTTCCTGACCATTCAGTGACCACTTCCTGACCTTCGGTGACCGCTTCCTGACCATTCGGTGACCGCTTCCTGACCATTCAGTGACCGCTTCCTGACCATTCAGTGACCGCTTCCTGACATTCAGTGACCCGCTTCCTGACCATTCAGTGACCACTTCCGACCATATCGGTTGACCACTTTCATGACCATTTGATCGGTGACCGCTTCATGACCATTCCGTGACCACTTCATGACCATTTAGTGACCACTCCATGACCATTCCGTGACCACTTCCAGAACCATTCCGTGACCACTTCCTGACCATTCGGTGACCACTTCCTGACCATTCAGTGACCGCTCCATGACCATTCCGTGACCACTTCATGACCATTCCGTGACCACTTCATGAACCATTCCGTGACCACTTCCTGACCATTCGGTGACCACTTCCTGACCATTCGTGGACCACTTCTGACCATTCGTGACCGCTTCATGACCATTCCGTGACCACTTCATGACCATTCAGTGACCATCATGACCATTCCGTGACCACTTCATGACCATTTAGTGACCACTTCCTGACCATTCGTGACCGCTTCCTGACCATTCAGTGACCACTTCCTGACCATTCGGTGACCGCTTCCTGACCATTCGTGACCGCTTCCTGACCATTCCGTGACCGCTTCCTGACCATATCGGTGACCGCTTCCTGACCATTCAGTGACCGCTTCCTGACCATTCGGTGACCGCTTCCTGACCATTCAGTGACCGCTTCCTGACCATTCAGTGACCGCTTCCTGACCATTCGTGACTGCTTCCTGACCATTCGTGACCGCTTCCTGACCATTCAGTGACCGCTTCCTGACCATTCAGTGACCACTTCCTGACCATTCAGTGACTGCTTCCTGACCATTCGTGACCGCTTCCTGCGGGCGGACGGAGGCTCCTCAGTGTTGACCAATGTCCAAGGTGAGGCCACCTCACACAGACCCTTGGCCGTTGTCAGCGTGGATGGGACTGACTCTGCTCGGGTAATAATTAAGCGAGAGAACGGATCACTCAAACTGCCGGCGTATTTGGATCTCCCCTTGCATCATTCCTGGATCTTGAACGTCACGCGCAAAGATTCCTGTTAATCCGATTACTCATTGATCGATGGCAAAGGATTCCTGTTATTCCGATTACTCATTGATCGATGGGCAAGGATTCTGTTATTCGATTATTCATTGTCGATGGGCAAAGGATTCCTGTTATTCCGATTACTCATTGATCGATGGGCAAAGGATTCCTGTTATTCCGATTACTCATTGATCGATGGGCAAAGGATTCCTGTTATTCCGATTACTCATTGATCGATGGGCAAAGGATTCCTGTTATTCCGATTACTCATCGATCGATGGGCAAAGGATTCCTGTTATTCCGACTACTCATTGATCGATGGGCAAAGGATTCCTGTTATTCCGATACTCATTGATCGATGGGCAAAGGATTCCTGTTATTCCGATTACTCATTGATCGATGGGCAAAGGATTCCTGTTATTCCGATTACTCATCGATCGATGGGCAAAGGATCCTGTTATTCCGATTACTCATTGATCGATGGGCAAAGGATTCCTGTTATTCCGATTACTCATTGATCGATGGGCAAAGGATTTCTGTTATTCCGATTACTCATCGATCGATGGGCAAAGGATTCCTGTTATTCCGATTACTCATTTTCCGATGTTTCATTGGTCGATTGATTTCTTTCTTTGTTACTTATTTCTTTGTAACACTTTCTTCCTGTTTGACTGTTCTGCCCTTCGTTGTCTTGGGAGGCAGTCGTACCGACATGTTCATCCCGTGGTGGTGAAGATGCCACAGAATCATAAGCAGTATGTCTAAATCACACACCATAGGTGGCCATGGGTTGTCGACTCCTGTTAGGATATGGCATTACCTAGCGGAAGGCGCCTAGGTGACAGACAGGCGCAGGGCGGCGCAGCCTACCTTCCTCGAATCAACTGTGATGATGTGACGGGGTCTGGACTGTGTCGCCGGGGGGACGAGTCTCGAAGCTGCTGAGCAGCTCGACAAACGAGGCGCTGCCCTTATGCGACTTCACCCTGGCCTGCCACGACCAGCGGGGCTCTCCCCTCGGGCGCGGAGTGGACATGGATTTTTGCAGCAGCTTTGTCACAGCTGCCTTGCCAGTTTTCTGAGTCGGCCTCAGAAAGCAAAAATGAGTAGGCTACATCCGCAAAGCGAGAGTGCATTGTGGTTGTTAGCGGACGGTTGTCAAGCCACTAACTTCTGAAACGTTACTAGTACTACTATCTTCTGAAAACGCTGCTATAATTTTCATAAGATAGTAGTAATACTACTAACTTATGAAAATTATAGTAGCGTTTTCAGAAGATAGTAGTAGTAACAGTAACGTTTCAGAAGTGAGTAGCTTGGCGTTGCGACTATCTAGTGAAATGATCCCTGAGTGAAATCATGTCCTCTTTCTGAGTATTGTGACTATCCAGGGTCACTGATCGGTGGTCATTTGGCCTATTTTCACCGCTTGACTGCTAATCAGTATAGTACGGATTCATGTGAACAATTTATGACGTTGCTGACCAATGCATGGTCAGTGTCATTGACCAGTGGTCATTTTTGCCCCATTTCCACTGTTTGACAGCTTGTTAGTGTTAGTGTCACACACATCATTATCTATCTGTCTATCTGTGTGGGTATATGGATGCTCTTCCAGAAATCTATTGTTTCCTCTCTCTCTCCGTCTCTGTTCTCTGTCTCTGTCTCTGTCTCTCTGTCTCTCTCTCTCCCCCTCTCTCTCTCTCTCTTTCCCTCTCTCTCTCTCTCTGTCTCTGTCTCTCTCCCTCTCCCTCCCTCTCTCTCTCTCTCTATCTCTCTCTCTGACAGACAATGACACAGCAACATTTTACAACCAACTCCCTCGTTCACGACACAGGAGGCACACAGCTGCGGGGGGGGGGGGGGGGGGGGGGGGGGGGGGGAGGAGGGGGGGGCACACGTTAATGAATCATGCGATGGAGCCACATGGGACTACAATGTGGCGTCGTTATCACAGCTACACCCAGACTACTGGATTTGTTTCTATCACCCCCCTACACCACCTCCCATTCTCTCTCTCTCTTTGTCTCTCTGTCTCTGTCTCTGTCTGTCTGTCTGTCTGTCTGCCTGTCTCTCTCTCTCTCTCTCTCTCTCCTCTCTCGCTCTCCATCCCTCCCTCCCTCTCTCTCAATTTCTCTCTCTCAATTTCTCTCTCTCTTCTCTCTCTCTCTCTCTCTCTCTCTCTCAATCTTTCTCTCTCTCTCTCAATCTCTCTCTCAATCTTTCTCTCTCTTTCTCTCTCTCTCTCTCTCTCTCTCTCTCTCCTCTCTCTCTCTCTCTCTCTCTCTCTTCTCTCTCTCTCTCTTTCAAAATCTCTTTCTCTCATATATATATATGAGGAGAGATATGTACACATGTATCTTGAAACAAGCTTGTAGATGAATTTTAGCACTTCATTTTGAAAATACTTTTAACAAATATATATGTATATATATATATATATATATATATATATTGTTAAAATATATGTATATATATATATATATGTATGTATGTATCTATATATATATATATATATATATATATATATATATTATATATATATATATATTATATATTATATATATATATTTATATCTGTGTGTGTGTGTGTGTGTGTGTTGTTGTTGTTCTGTTTTACGTCTTTCCACATTACGTGATATTAGACGGAAAAAAAGGGGAGGGGGGCGGGGGGAGGGAGGGGAAGGGGTAAAAAACGGTTAACACTATGAGGTACAATAACTAACTTATCTACAGCAATAACACAAAAGTAGAAAATCCACTTAATCAAAGACTGAAAAAAAAAAAAAAAAAAAAAAAAAAACCCACACACAAAAAACCTCGAAACATGTAACTCTTCTGTCTCATCGCACCACTGACTGTTATATGTTATAAATATTTGCCAATTGGACTTTTAGCTAAGTGCAAAAAGAAAAGATACGTTTCACTTGCTGACAGTGACCGGAAAACATTTTGACTAGGCTGTACAGACGTATTTGGAATGAATTTTTTCATTAAGTTACACATAAGAATGTGATCAGTTGATATGCTATGACCACATATACAATGTATATTTTTGACATACTTTGTTTTAAAACAATCCAATTTCCATCTACAGATCAAGGAACTTATCTGTCGTCTACGATAAATGTTTTGATAATACTTACTTAACATTTCATGAATACTTCTCATTTCATCGTGTAAACCAAAACACACCAGTTTCTCTTTCTATCAAATGAAAATTAGAAAATTGTACTTTCTCTGCCAAAGTATAGCACTCTTGCATTGACATAGAGAAGTTCAAAAATGCGAATCTGATGATCGTTTTGCTCCTCTCTTTGCCAGAACATCAACCTTTTCATTATAGTATAACCCACAGTGGGAGGGCACCCAAAGAAATGTTATTTCAGTGTCTCTGGCTGAGAGGAAGTGTACTAAATTATTTATTTCAGTGATCATCTCAGGTCGAACTTTTAATCTAAAATTCTTCATTGCAGTAAGAACTGACTTGGAATCTACGCATAAAACAACTTTAAATAAATTTTGAGGGTAATCAATAACACACTTTAAAGCCATAATTATAGCAGTTAACTCAGCAGTGAATATAGATTTGTT
Organism: Conus ventricosus; assembly: GCA_018398815.1. NCBI lineage: Eukaryota > Metazoa > Mollusca > Gastropoda > Neogastropoda > Conidae > Conus > Conus ventricosus. The sequence goes on from JAFLJL010015621.1 coordinate 25,187, forward strand.
TTTTCCAAGATAATAGGACTTTTCTTCGTAAGACCTGGGATAATGTATGCTGCACCTGCATGTTCATTGATTAATGACCCATCAGTGTATATCTTAAAATGGTTGGAATAGTGATCATGCAAATGCATTTTTATATTGGATAATAACAAAATTAGTATTTTCAGCCTTTGTTAAATCTGTATGGTCAATATCAAAACGTGCTCGTATTAGTTTCCATGGGGGGATAGGAGACACAATAGATCTTTTTGCAATAGATGTTAGTTTAATATCTGAGGATTCTAAAATCGAGGAAGTATATGTTCTTAGAGTCGTTTGAGATGATATATTTTTAGCCCTTTTGGGAAAATCAATGTCCGATTTAATATTTATTTCAGGGCCTATATTGTTATCTATAGTAGAACTTCTTATAACAAATTTGGTGCATGCAAGATTCCTATATTCTTCCAGTGGTAATCTCCCAGCAGCACTGTATGCTTTTGTACAAGAGGCATGGACTGGTAGTCCCATGGCTATCTTATATGCTTTGGAATCAATACTTTGAAGTTTTTTCAGTAAGTATTTGGGTGCACTGAAGAACACCTCTTGTGCATAGTTAATTTTGATCTAACCAGTGCAGTAGAAAGGTGCAAAAGAGCAACTGTGTTCTGAGCCCAAGCATGCTTGCTAATAATCTTTAATAGATTTAAACTTTTTCGAGCTTTTGTTAGAATATGCTCTATATGAAAATTCCATGACAACTTTGATGTTAAATTTACTCCAAGGAATTTCACTATTTTGGTATATTTGATGGGTATGCCGTTGACGTGAAATGAAGGCATATTAACTGGATCAGATCCAGTATTAAATAACATCATGTGTGTTTTTTCAGTTGATATTTGCAAACCATTTTCAGTCATGTAAGCAAAAAGGTGTTTAATTCTTTTTGATATAACTTTTTAATATAGTTTTGTGATCTGACAGATGTACATTTTTTTAATGTCACTTTCATCCATATGCATATGTCATCTGCATATTGGGCTAGTTCTATATTTTTAGTAATTTTTGTGGGTAAATCGTACATAGAATACTAAAAAGTAAAGGGGCAATGACAGACCCTGAGGAATGCCATGTGTAATTTCCTTCTCGTAAGAATAGGAGTTCCCTACCTTCGTTCTAATATATCTGTTTTCTAAGAAGTCTTTAAGAAACTCATAAATGTTTCCTGATAATCCAATCTCTTTAAGTTTATAAAGCAAACGAGAGTGCCATACTTGATCGTAAGCTTTGGTGATATCAAAAAGGTTGCCAGTAAACATTTTCTCCTGGAAAACTGATGTTTAATTGAGTGGTAAGTTTGACCAAGTGTTCAATAGCACTTCTTCCCTTTCGAAAACCTGCTTGGTTCGTTGGGATAACTCTGTTCTTTTCACAAACGTAGTTTAGCCTATTCAAAACAATTGTTTATAAAGTTTACAGACATGAGAAGTTAATGAAATAGGTCTGTAACTATCTATTCTTTCTTTCAGTTTACCTTCCTTGTGAATCGGTACTATTACTGATTCTTTCCATATTTGTGGCAAAAGACCTGAACTCCAGCATTTTTTAAATATATACTAAGTAAAATGCTTATCCATTTGTCTGGAAAATGTTTAATCATTTCATTAGAAATGGCGTCAATCCAAACAGCTGTTTTTTTATTTGGTAGAGAATCTATGGCGTCTTTCAGCTCTTGTAATGTAATTGGGGCGTTGATGTCGCTTGTGTCATTATCAGATACATCATTAAAGACATGGGCAGATTCTTTATCCTCTCTGAATTTTCTTTGGTTTTCAGACAACCCATCTAACCTGCTTACTTTAGCAAACTGGTTGACAAACGCTTCTGCTTTGTCTGCGGATGATGGTAACTTATTATTATTCAAGAATAATAGGATACTCTGGGAGTTTGATTCCATTTTTTATCGTTTTTATCTCTTTCCATACCATTCTACTATCTTTATGATCGAATGTGTTTCTTCGCAAAAATCATCCCAATAATCCGTTTTGGCTTGTTCCATAACTCTGTTACTATGTATATTTGAGTGTTTCATTTCTTGAAATTTTTCATCTACCATTTTCTTATCTTGATTTTTCTTAGAGTGCACGTATTCCTTGAATAACCGTTTTTCTCTTTAACTGCCTTATCGCACTCTTCAGTCCACCAAACATTACCGAGATGTTTATCCCTTTAGATCCATGATTCTTCAATTTAGGAATACATAAACCAGACACTTTCAGAACAGAAGTACAAAACATATCATACATTGTATCAATATCATTATCTGGGGACAAGCTTATGTCTAGATCTTTAAGTGTATTGTAAAATTGAGACCATTTGGCATTTTTATAATCAAATCTTGGGATTGTATCATCAGGTTTTGTGTCTTCAAAACTTGTGTGTGTGTGTGTGTGTGTGTGTGTGTGGTGTGTGTGTTGTGTGTGTGTGTGTGTGTGTGTGTGTGTTGTGTGTACATACACTGTCACACACATCATTATCTGTGTGGATATATGGATTGCTCTTCCAGAAACCTACTGTTTCCTCTCTCTCTCTGTCTGTTTCTGTCTCTCTCTGTCTCTCTCTCTCTCCCTCTCCCTCTCTTCTCTCTGTCCTCTCTCTCTCCTCTCCCTCTCTCTCTCTGCTCTCTCTCTCTCTTCCTCTCTCTCTCTCTCTCTCTCTCTCTCTCTCTCTCTCTCTCTCTCTCTCTCTCTGACAGACAATGACACAGCAACATTTTACAAACCAACTCCCTCGGTCACGACACAGGAGGCACACAGCTGCGGGGGGGCACACGTTAATGACTCATGCGATGGAGCCAGGTCATGGACTACAATGTGGCGTCCTCATCACAGCTACACCCAGACTACTGGATTTGTTTCTATCACCCCCCTACACCACTCCTATTCCCTGTCTCTGTCTCTCTGTCGCTGTCTCTGTCTCTCTCTCTCTGTCTCTGTCTCTCTCTCTCTCTCTCTGGCTCTCTCTCTCTTTCTCTGTGTCACACACACACACACACACACCACACACACACACACACACACACAACACACACACACACACACACACACACACACACACACACACACAAACACACACACACCTCTCTCTCTCTCTCTCTCTCTCTCTCTCTCTCTCTCTCTCTATCTCTGTGTCTCTCTATCTCTCTGTCTTTGCCTCTGTCTGTCTGTCTGTCGCTCTCTCTCTCTCTCTCTCTCTTCTCTCTCTCTCTCTCTCTCTCTCTCTCTCTCTTCTCTCTCTCTCTCTCTCTCTCTCTCTCTCTCTCTCTCTCTCTCTCTGTCTCGCTCTCTCTGTCTCAAAATATCTTTGTCGGTCGTCTCTCTCTCTGTGTCTATCTCTCTCTCTCCTCTCTCTCTCTCTCTTTCTCTCTCTCTCTCTGTCTCTCTCTGTTCTCTCTCTCTCTGTCTCTCTATCTCTGTGTCTCTCTATCTCTCTGTCTTTGCCTCTGTCTGCCTGTCTGTCTGTCTGTCTGTCTGTCTGTCTCTCTCTCTCTCTCTCTCTCTGTGTGTCTGTCTCGCTCTCTCTGTCTCTATGTATCTTTGTCGGTCGTCTCTCTCTCTCTTCTCTCTCTCTCTCTCTCTCTCTCCTCTCTCTGTCTGTCTCTCTCTCTGTCTCTCTATCTCTGTGTCTCTCTATCTCTCTGTCTTTGCCTCTGTCTGCCTGTCTGTCTGTCTGTCGCTCTCTCTCTCTCTCTCTCTCTCTCTCTCTCTCTCTCTCTCTCTCTCTCTCTCTCTGTGTCTCGCTCTCTCTGTCTCTATATATCTTTGTCGGTCGTCTCTCTCTCTCTCTGTGTGTCTCTTTGTCTCTGTCTGTCTGTCTGTCTGTCTGTCTGTCTGTCTGTCTGTCTCTCTCTCTCTCTCTCTCTCTCTCTCTCTCTTCTCTCATATCACGTCTCTTTGTTGTTGGTGTCACCCTGTCGCCCTCTCTCTCTCTCTCTGTATTGACAGCAGGATGTAGTTGTAGATCAATACCACCACCACCACCACCCCCTCTCCTCCCACCCACCCACCCACTCACCCCCCCCCCACCTTTCTTCCTTCCCCCACCCGCTCATCCTCGTAACCCACCCACCCCCACCCCTCTCCTCCCCCTCTCCTCCCATCCCACGGTTGCTGCACTCTTGTCATAAGCCGTCATTCATTAACCTATTGATTAGGCCGGCAGATGTGACGTCACGGCCGGCGTCGTCCACGACGTGGCATCGTGTAGTATACGATACATCCCCGAGAGAGTTTTAAATCGTGGATATATAGAGATACATATATAGTCCTCCACTGCACGTTGTTTATTTGCAAATCAAATGGATCTACCGCTGTGGAGGAGGGGAAGGGGTGGTAGGGGAGGCGAGGGGGGGGGGGTGAGACTGAGGGGAGGGGAAGAGGGGAGGGGGAAAAGGGAAACGAGGTGGGGGGAAGGGGGAAGAGGGGGGGTGGGGGTGGGGGGAGGGGTGGGGGAGGGGCGGGCGGATGTGTGGGGAGGGGGAGGCGGGAGGGGGAGGAGGGAGAGCGAGGAGGGGGTGGAGACAGAGGCATGTAGAGACTTGCGTGTACCGTTACAACTAGGACTGCTCCTTCATTGTCAGACTGGAATGGGTTCGCAGTCTCCCAGTGTGTGTGTGTGGTGTGTGTGGGGGGGGGGGGGGGGGGGGGGGGGGGGGGGGGGGGGGGGGGGGGGGGGGGGGGGGGGGGGGAGGGGGGGGGGGGGGGGGGGGGGGCGTAGATGCGTGGATGTGGTGTGGGTTGTAGGAGAGTTTTGTGTGTGTGTGTGTTGGTTGTGTGTGT
>JAFLJL010015621.1:38559-41059 GCA_018398815.1 Conus ventricosus
TGTCGTCGTGGGGGGTTAGTAGGTGGTGTCCTGCGATGTTAATCAGAACAGGGGCCACTGAACCCCCGAAGGCTCGGCGCAGTGCAGTGCTCCTCCGGTGGGTTTTCCTCTTGACGATTTGACATTGACTGCTCCCTGTGGATTGCTGGGGCCGGGGCTGGGGCCCCGGGGCCGGGCCGGGCTGTGGGCTGGGGGGAGGGGTTTTTTGTGGGGATGAGCGGCAGGGGTTTTGCACCTCCCTCTGGGGGGTGGCGCAGAAGTTGGGGGAGACAGCAAAAAAAAAAAAAAAAAAAAAAAAAAAAAAAGGGGGGGAAAGTTTTAAAAAACGGGAGGGACAGAGGGGGGAAAAAAAAGAAGCCAATTTTTGGAGAAAAAAGAGGGGAGAGGGGGAGGGGGGGGGGGGGGGTTTTTTTTAGTTACCCCCAAAGGACACAGGGGGAAAACAGCGATTTACAGGACAAAGACACCATTTTAAGGGGGAGATGGGGGAGAGTGAGAGGAAAAAAGGGGGGGGGTGGGGGGGGGGTGGAGGGTGGAGGTGGAGGAGAATGTTTTATAAATAGGGGGGGGGAAAGGGGGGGGGGGGGGGGGGGGGGGGCCAAGGGGGGAGGGGGGTGGGCAGCAAAATTGAAACAAAAAAAAACCAAAAACCCAAAACAACAACAAAAACAACAAAAAACAACAACAAAAAAAAACCAAAGGGTTGGGAAACAAAAAAAAAAAAAAAAAAAAAACAAAAAAAAGAAAAAAAAGGAAAAGGGAAAAAAAAAAAAAAAAAAAAAAAAAAAAAAGGGGAAACAAAAAAAAAAAAAAAAAAAAAAAAAAAGAAAAAAAAAAAAAAAAAAAAAAAAAAAAAAAAAAAAAAAAAAAAAAAAAGAAAAAAAAAGAGAGAAAAAAAAAAAAAAGCTTTCCAAAATGGCTCAAAGGGAGAAGTTTTGGAAAGAAGGGATTTGGTGAGAAATTTGAGGGGGGGGGGGGGGGAAAAATGGAGTGGGGGTTTAGGGGTTTTGTGGGGGGGGGGGGGGGGGGGAGAAAGAAAGGGGGTTTACGAGGACGAGGGAGGTCAGAAGGGCGAAGGGAAGGAAGGAAGGAAGGAAGGAAGGAAGGAAAGAAGAGGGGAATGGTTTTGGAATGAGGAAAGGGGGGGGGAAAAAAAGGGGTTTGGGGGGTGAGGTGGGAGTGGTGGGGTGGGGTGGTGGGGGGGGGGGGGGAAAGATTAGAGGGCGGAGGGAGGGGGGGGGGGAAAAGGGGGGGGGGGTGTGGGGGGGAAAGAGGAGGGGGTGAGTGGATCACGGTGTTAAAAGGGAAAAGAGGGGGGGGGGGGAGGTGGGGGTGAGTGGGCTGAGGATTGTGTGGCCCAATGGAAAAAAGGAGGGAGGGGGAGAGAGAGGGAGGGAGGGAGAGAGGGGGAGAGGAGAGTGAGGAGGGAGAGAGGGGGGAGGAGAGAGAGAGAGTGAGAGGGGGTTGGGGGGGGGGTTAGAGAGAAAAGGGAGTGGGGGAAAGAGAGGGGGGAAAAGAGAGAGAGGAGAGAGAGGGGGAGGGGGGGGTGAGGGGGGGAAGGAAAGGGGAAAAGAGGGGGAGGGGGGGGAAAAGAGGAGAGAAAAGGGGGAGAAAAAATTAAAGGGGTTTTGGAAAGGGGGAGGTGGGGGTGGGGGAAGGGGGAAAAAACAAACGGGGGAGAGGGGGGGGGGGGGAAGGAGGGGGGGGGGGGGGGGGAAGGAGAGGAGGGGGAGGGGGGAGGGGAGGGGGGAAATGGCCCTGCTTGTTTTTACTGTGGAGGGAAAGGGGGAAAAAGCAAAGGGGGAGTTGGGGGAGGGGGTTTGGAAAGGGGGGTTTGGGGGGGGGGGGGGGGGAGAAGAAGGGGAGGTTTGGAAGGGGGGGGAAAAGAGGGGGAGGAGGAAAAAGGGGGGGGGAGGGGGGGGGGGGGGGGGGGGCCGGGCCAGAGTTCGGGGGCGGGGGGGAAGGGGGGCGGGAAAAGGTAGGTCAGGATTTTTTGACGGGGGGGTTTTCCCCCGTTTCCCCCCCTGGGGGGGCCCGGTTTTCGGGATTTGTCTTTTTCCCCGGGCCCGGGCCCTGTTTTCTGTCTTTGTCTGTTGTCTGTCTCTTTTTGTTGTCGGGTTTTCCCCTTTTTTTGTGTTTTGGCGCCCCGCCCCCCCTCTGCCTCTCCCCCCCCGTCTGTTTGTCTCTCTTCTCTCTCTTCCCCTTTTCTCTTGTGTCCCTGTCGGGCGGGTTCGTTCCCTTTTCCTTTTTTTTCGTCGGGCTGTCTGTCTTTTTTTCTGTTTTGGGTTCTCTCGGTTTTCTGCCCTTGTCTTTTCTGTCTGTCTGCCCTGTCTGTCTCTCCCCTTTCTCTCTCCCTCTCTCTCTCTCTCTCCTCTCTCTCTTCTCTCTCTTCCCCTCTTTTTGTTTCGTTGGGGATAATGGCTTTTGTCGCAGTTAATTTATTTTTTTCCTTTGTACCACTTTTAATTATCTGTCTTCCTGTCGGGTCTTCTTTCTGTCT
>JAFLJL010015623.1:0-2500 GCA_018398815.1 Conus ventricosus
AGTGTATATCCAATCAAAGATTACCAAAAACACATAAGATCGGAACATCTCCGGATGTCCTTGAGAGAGAGAGAGAGAGAGAGAGGGAGAGAGAGAGAGAGAGAGAGAGAGAGAGAGAGAGACGAGACAGAGACAGAGACAGAGAGACAGACAGACAGATAGAGAGAGAGAGAGAGAGAGACAGACAGACAGACAGACAGACAGACAGACAGACAGACAAGCAATAATTTTCATTTCATCCAAATAATGGCCACTAGTAGTTCCAGACCCTCTTCATCACCGAACCTCATCATTTAAACGTGTATCAGTGGCGAGCATGCACAGGCAACAGGGATTTCTCCTTATAATGACTGATTGTATTTGCAATGGACAATGCCTTTGTTCAGCGTCTGTTTGAGCTCTGGTCGTTCGTCTGCCCATCTGTACATATGTCTGCCTGTCAGTCTGTAGGTCCGTCAGTCCGTCCGTCTGTCTGTTTTCTTTCTATCTGTCTGTCTCAGTCTGTCTCTATCCGTCCGTAGGTCCGTCAGTCCGTCTGTCTGTCTCTGTCTGTCTTTCTGACTGTCTCTCTGTCTGTATCTTTCGCTCTGTCCATCCATCTCTCTCTCTCTCTCTCTCTCTCTCTCTCTCTCTCCTCTCTCTCTGCGTCCCAAATTATCCCTGGCTTGTTTCTGTACTAGCAGCCTTGCACATCTATCAGTGTGTGTGTGTGTGTGTGTGTGTGTGTGTGTGTGTGTGTGTGTGTGTGCGTGCGTGCGTGCGTGCGTGCGTGCGTGTATGTGTGTGTGCGTGTGCGTCCATCCGTGTTATTCCTGGAATAACCATTCATTAATAATGAATACCACTTTACATGTTAAAGAAAATGCACATCACATATTCATTCCTGAAAGTTGGGTAGTATATATACCCGAGGAAGGCTTTTTTGTTATGTCATAACGACTTGACTTACAAAAATCCGTGGTAATTCTGTCTTCAGTTATTGAATGGCTGAAAATCTGTGAATAAATAGACTCGTGCTTTTTTCTAGTGACTTTACATACATTTTAGTTTCGCTGTATTTTTCAATCAAGTTGTCATGCCTATGTTCATGTTTTGTCAGTATCTATTACCTTTTCAGACATCAGACATGAAATGTGCGTGGCAGAAGATCCTCTGTCAACATTTTTCAAATGCATCTTTATTTCCTCAGCATCTTCAAGAGAACGAAGTGGTTATTTCGCATAGACGAGATGCTGGAGCGGGGTGGGAGATAGGCTGAGGTGTCCATCGAGAGTGTGTCCTGAAAAACGACTTCTTTCATGGACGCCTGCCTGGCTTCACAGACCGCCGCCTCTGGATTAGTCTTGTCAGGATGATGAAGTGGCATCAGGGGACGCTTCCTGAAAGGAGGAGAGAGCCAGATTGCACACAGAGCAGACTGGCGAATACAGGCACAGCAGATTACAAGTAAAGGCAGGGGAAATGTAGTCTAAGGCAGTTCATTGCACGGAAGGAGGTATGAATGTGAAGAATGCCTCAATCATCTTTGACACATATCAGTGCCCGCACACTCAACTGCATGCAAACTCATGGATATGAACAGGAGTGTGTGTGTGTGTGTGTGTGTGTGTGTGTGTGTGTGCGTGCGTGCGTGCGTGCGTGCGTGCGTGCGTGCGTGCGTGCGTGCGTGCGTGCGTGCGTGCGTGCGTGTGTGCGTGCGTGCGTGCGTGCGTGCGTGTGGTGTGTGTGTGTGGTGTGTGTGTGTGTGTGTGTGTGTGTGTGTGTGTGTGTGTGTGTGTGTGTGTGTGTATGTGTGTGTGTGTGTGTGTGCGTGCGTGCGTGCGTGCTTGCGTGCGTGCGTGCGTGCGTGCGTGCGTGCGTGCGTGCGTGCGTGCGTGTGTGTGTGTGTGTGTGTGTGTGTGTGTGTGTGTGTGTGTGTGTGGTGTGTGTGTGTGTGTGTGTGTGTGTGTGTGTGTTTATGTGTTTGGTGTGTGAGCGCGCACGTGCACACAGGCCTAGAGATATATGAGGGGGGGGGGGGGGGGGGGGGGGTAAAAGACTTGCTGCCGCCACAAAACACCTGGCATGAATGTAAATCTTTATTCCACCTCCCTGCTGACGGTTTCGAAAGGAACAACTAGGTAACTATCCCTTGCTGCTGTACTTTCCTTTTTTTAAAATCTTTTTTCTTTTGTTTATCTTACTTAAAGAAGACTTTGGTGTCGAAGCTCACATCTCGTCTCAATGTGTAATTTGTACCTTTAGTCTGCGGTGATGGTTCGTCAGTTTAACAGATATTCCTATCAAGTAGTAGTAGAAGACTACATTATGAAACAACAGTTGAAAAGTAACAACATTATCAGCAACGGTTACCAGTGAGATAGCAGTGTAAGAAACAGACAAATAGAATGTATTTGCACAAACCAACGATTGTTCACCTTTCACAAGAAGCAAGCGATGGTAGTATAATAACAACATAAGTAAGTAAGTATGTGGTACCCTGCATATGCTGAATCGGAAC
>JAFLJL010015623.1:5000-12118 GCA_018398815.1 Conus ventricosus
CTCTCTCTCTCTCTCTCTCTCTCTCTCTCTCTTCATGAAATTCTCATTCGAATTATTTGTGTTTTGTTCTGTAGTATAATTCCTAAAACTATTGTGCTTTGCATGTTCTCACAACTCTTCATTAAATGCCTTGGCCTATTATGTGAATGATCATCTTAATCTGACTCTAGACTTTTCTCTGTATCTCTGTCTCTCTCTCGGGGGGCGTACGTTTCTCGTGCAAGGTGGCAGGTTGCTGGTGTCACGTCGTCCTCCGTTTTTTGACTATTTGCGGTAGATTTAAAGTCTCAACCTTCTTCAAAATCGGTGACCTACGACTTATGCCATCATGCCATCGGCGCATCTAGATTTCAGGGTGAAATGTGGAACATTTATTCCAATATTCATCAGTTTTATGTGGAAGAGGGCCGTTGTGAAGAAGGCAAAACGGATAGCCATGTTAACACCACGAACTCGCACGGCCGGTGCTCTGCTTGGACTGACCCTCGTTCTGTTGTTCTGGGGGGACAATTCCTTTCTGCATCGGGGCGAAGGCAAATTCCTTCTGCGCTGTGGAGACATCGAGTCAAACCCCGGCCCCAACCCCGATCAAGGCAACCCTTCGTCGGCTGGCAGTACTCGGCAGACCCGGCTCTCCACCTCTTATCCCTCACGATCTACCAAGGAAGCTTCTGTGGCGGAGGTGATTTCAAGACTGGACAGCATGAACACCACCCTCAACAGCAAGCTGGACGACGTGAAACAAGACGTGAGTCATCTCCGGCAGGAGTGTGGTGTTCTTCATGAACTTGTGAGTGATCTTAAGAGTCAACTTAATGATCTGCGACACAAGAATGACATTTTGGAACAACAGAATAAGGACTTAAATGGAAAAGTGGATGATTTACAGAAGAAATGCGACGATTTGGAAAACAGGAGAGAACTGTAATATGCCAATCCTGACTCACTTTCGCCCTCAAACCAGTTTTCGGGCGAAAGTGACCCAGGATTGGCATATTACAGTTCTCTGACAAGTAAGACTTCAAACTATGTTTTCTTAATCATTTTCGCGCATACAGTCATTTTCAATACCATCATTTTTGCAGAGACAGTCACTAAACTAAAACTTGGCTGAGACCCTGTGCGAACACCCCTAATTAGAGGGCTTGGGGTTTGTGGCAGGCAGTACCCTGGACGGATCCTATGACCTGTAATTATGGCGCCATAAGGGTTTGGGCCCGGGGCGTTACCTGGCCGTGTGGGGGAATTCCCCGCCTGGGGTAAAACAGATATAGCCCAGTTTTTTACATTCACCTACTTTAATAAAATTTTTAAATTTCAGTGATAGTTAAAAAGACGCCCACATCCGCCCAAAACTTAGTGTTGTTGCAACGGGCCTTAAGTTATCTGTCATTTGGTGGTGGTGCGGTGGTAAAACGGACGTTTTTTCAGGGGATAGGTGTTTTTGCTGGAAAGATTTTGCTTAAACGAAATATTATCAGGTCTCAAGACAGTTTTTCTTCGGGAATTAAGAGAGAACTTCTGGAATCGCAATTTTGCCCCATAAAAATCTATTAATTTTTAAACACAGCCATCAATTTTAAATTTTCCCCTGAAAATGGATCAGTTTCTACTTTTCAACAAGCCTGCAAGGGTTTCCTTTACCACCCCTCATCATCAATTGTGGACTGAAAAAGGAAAATTTTATTTTGCTAGTCCCAAAGACTACTTTCAAAAAATAAATAGAAAAAATTGAAAAGCAAAAACAAAAGGGGCCACAGAAACTCCAAATCTGACGTAGGGCTGGATAGAACGATAGGCACATAGTAAAGACCCCGGCAATTCAGACCCAGTTTAACCCAAAAATACGACCGTTCCAGGGGTGAACGCTAAACCCTTTCCCGCCTGGCTGGATAAATCGATATGCGCATAATATAGACCTGGCAAGGTTTAACGCAGTTACAAAAAAAACGGACCGTTCACGCTGAACCCCTAGCCCTGCCTGCCAACTTTTTTACTCCATGTAATGAATTTTTTTTCTGTTGTTTGGTTTTCCTGCTTCTTTACCTCTAACCCCCCCCAACGCTCCGCCCAAAAACCCGGGTACCAAAATTTTAGGCCCTTTTAGGCGGCCGCCGGGGTACTTTTAAATTGTCTTTTTATTTTAAACAAACTTTTGTTAAATGCACTTTTGGGGGTGCTTTGAACCCTTTCAACAAAAACCAATTTCATCACAAAAACGCAAGCCTGTCTTTTCCCCCAAGGTGGTTTCACCCGGGCAATATTAAAAACCTTGTACACCACACACACTCCCCCCCCCCCAAGTCCCCCCCAATTTTTAATTTTAAATTTTTTAATTTAAATCACCCCCCCAACACCCCCCAAATTCTTAAAATTTAATTTTTTTTTAAATTAAAATACCCCAAGTTCTTAATTAATTACTTTTAAAATTTTTTAATAAAATTCTTGATTAAGTTTTTTAAATTTAAATTTTTGATTAAGTCCCCCCCCCCCCCCCTCAAGATCATAACTAAGTCTCCTTTAAGGGACAACCAATTCTTTTTTAATTTTCTTATAATTTCCCAAAAAAAAACAATCTAATTTTTTTTTCTTAAAAGTAATGTCTAATATAACACACCCCTCAAAAAAAAAAGTGGGCAAAGTTAGGATGTCTTTTCCCCCGTTCCGCATAATTTTTAAAAGGAAGGGGTTTTAAAATCCGAACAACCGCATTGATTACAATTCTGGGCTATGGAAATTTTCCTTTTTTAACTCCATGTCTTTTTTTTTTGACCCACATTTTATAAACGCCCTGATCTATTTTTTTTTAAAAAATTTAAAAATTAAGTTCTTTAAAAAATTTTTCCCTTTAAATGGATCAAAATACGCCTTTTTTTATTGCGGTTTTTGGGGTGCTGGTGTCTTTTTTCCGCATTTATGGCCCCAGAAAATTTTTTTTTTCTTTTTTTTTGCTGCCAAATTTTTTAAAAAATTTATAACCGTAAAACTGCCCCCAACAAACACAAAGGGGGCCCAAAAAGGGGAACAGTTTTAAAATTCAATATAAACCCTGAAAAACTTTTGGGGGCCCTTTAATCAAAATGGAGTTTTTTTTAGCGGGAAATTTAAACAAATTGTTTTGCGTTTTGGGGGTGTTTTGGTTTTCATGAAAGAGTCCCTACCCTTAAAATTAATTTTTTTTGTCTGTTTCCCCCCTGCTAATTTTTTTTCCCGCTTCAACACCCCAGGATTTTTTAAAAGGGCTCCCTGATTCCGGGGTTTTCCTTTCTGATTTTCTGGCTTGGGTTTCTTTCTCCCCCCTGATTTTGGGTTTTTTGGGTTCTGCTGATTTTCCCCTCGTTTATTTTTAAGGGGAAAAAAATTTTATATGATTAAAAGTTAAATCCCCTGAAAAATGGCGATAACAATTTTTTCCCAAAACTGTAGTATAAGATCACAAACCCCAGAGACCTAATGACTTTTTTAAAACTGGATCTGCCTTAAATCAAAAATAAAATCCTGTTCAGAATTAAAATGGGGGGGGGGGAATCATAAATTTTAGTGTACAAACTAAGGGAAAACCCTTTTTCCCACACTTTTCACCATTCTAAACCCCAGCTGCGCTTCATTTCCTTTTTATGATACTTTAAAATGGGCTTGTGGGGGCACTGTTGAAATTTTTTCAATGCGGGAAATTTAGTTTCCCAGGGAAAGGGTTTTGTTGGCCCACATGCCGGGGCCCAAAAAATACCGCCTCTCCTTTTTGGGGATAATAGCTTGGTCATCAACTTGGTCATTCATAAGTTCGGGAAAGGGTTTTAGGCCGCCTTGTACTGTAGTGATCATCGCTGTTCATGTTTTTTATTAAATTATAATTATTTTATTTTTAAAAATGAGCACCGAAAAAACTGTTTGCTAACCTTGTATACCTTTCTGCTGTTATTGGAGGTCAAAGTGTAGGATACTCAATGCTGGTAAAAGCTTGTTAAAAATAAAGCCAGCAGATCTTGCCAAACTAGACTTTGAGATTCAGAAAAGCTGATTGCTTCATTGCAGCTTCGGTTGCCACAAAAGATTTTTAGTCAAGCAAGGAATAATTCCAGACAATATAAATATGTAAGAAAAAAAAATACATTTATAAAAAAGGCTTCACTCGCAATAAGATAGGCGGGCGTGTGGTGAATGCGCTTGCTTTTAGCGGAAGTAATTTCGCATTTAGTAAACTGCGGGATGACGGCGAGAGAAAAAGACATAACAAAGCTATGGAGGAACTAGCACTGCACAAGACGCCTATGAAAAGCAGAGACTTGAGCATTAGTTTTTTATTAATGACACATTGAAAGAACAGGGGCATGCGCTTACACATTTAAAAATTTTTGTAAGCAATAAAACAATATTATCTAGTAACAGGCAAACCGGTCCAGACATTGCCCCACCCAAAAATTCAGTGACTTTTATCAACCATCAGAAAAACAAAATGCAAGAAATCGCGTTTTATTGTCGTTGGTATGACCGTCGTGTATTTTGTTGCACATAATATTGGCTGAGTAAAAAAATGAACAAAATCAATATTCGCCCAAAGGATATTGGAAGGGCATCACAGCAATACAAAAGCTAACCCAAAAGCGGGGGAGTCAGTGAACAAACAGCAAAGGAAATGGTTATCTAAAACAAGCGATTGGCAAATTTATTACCTGCCCCTAGACGAATACAGAGGGCCGCACTTTGTGAACACAACTCCAAAAAGACACCCTCAAATGATCTTCTATATTTACCCTCTGATAGGATTAGACGAAAAAGGATTTAAGTACGCACTCACAGTCATTGACATGGCTTCAAGATACAAAGATGCGGAACCATTAACACAAAAGAGCGCTTCTGCTGTTTTCTGTTGCTATACAGCTGATATACCAACGAGGCCCCTTAACTTATCCTCGCATGATTCAAGTTGATGATGGAAAAGAATTTAAAAGGCCCAAATGAATCAATTATTTTTAAACATAGAGTTACCATTAAAAGAGGCATTCCAGGAGTTCACAGATCACAGGCTTTAGTTGAAAACTTTAACAAACAGTTACGGAAAGACTTTTTTTCCTACCCCGTATCACGAGAGCTGATGACAATTCTCGCAACACAGAATGGGTTAGAAGACTGCCCTCAGTTTTGCGCGCAATGAATAATGAAGAATTTTAAAGGGTTAAAACCAGTACAAGCAATCAAAAAACAAACCCAAAAAATGCTGTTGAAGGAGAGTCTTCATCCCGGGAAACTATTGCCATTGGTTTAAAAGTAAGGTACCTTTATTTACCAGGGGAAGCAGAAGGGGACACTCGCATCAGGGCAACCGATCCAGTTTGGAGTGTTTTATCCCTATGAAATAAAAAGAATTGTAAAATGAATCCGCCCGTGTATTATTTACGAGAAACTGACACAACAAAACAAAACCCGCTCCTCAAAGATCTTTGTGAAAGAAGAACTGCAGATAATCCCACCGGACACAGTTTCCCCTTTAATTAATTTACGAAATATATTTGAGTTTAAAAGGAAGCTCAGAAGGAAGTGCGAACCCAAACAAGAATGGTGAAGGAAGAGACCTTGAAAATGATACGGGAATCATTTCATGCGTGTAATGCTTTAAAAGGAAACATTTTCGAGGATTTAAACAATGCATGCTAAATCATCCAGATCACCTACAACCAAAACCCCCAAAATTTGGGAAAAAGAATATCTTGAAATAATAAAAAAAATTCGAAAAGCATCAAGCAAACATGAGAAAAGATTTAAATGAATTGGATGAAGCTATGATTGATCTTATAATAAAAGTTGATGAAAAATATAAACCCCCCTGTTTATGCGGTCCTCCAGTGCCCGATTGCATATGAAAACTCTGGATTAACAAACACGCGTTTTGTGTTTGTTCTATCTAACGACTTCTTTGTTACAACTGTTGTGTTGATCTCATGTAGATTAGATCGCAGTTTTACGTTGTCATGATGAAAAGTTCTATTGCCAAACAATGCTTCTTTGTAGTTGTCATGTGATATGTTTGACTGCACAACGCTGCGAGATATTCCCTTTGCTTTCTTAATGATTTTCTCCTGGCTCGAAATACTGTACATTTTTGACCTTAACCCCACATACTCCTTGATCACCTTTCCAGATAATTCATCCTTCATCTTTCCTAAAACCTTCTTATTAACGGATGAATGTAAAGGCGACTCTTAGGGTAATCGGACGTGTCGTACCATCCACTCGCTCCTTTAGCTACTTCATTTCCATGTCTTTATAGATGTCTTCAGTAGGAATATCTATCACAAAACTGTCTGTATCTGTGTAAAGTACTCTGGACTCAGGATACGAGGGCTTAAAGTAGTCATAAAGAAACTCTAACATCAAAAGCTTTGATAATTCTAAAACAGTAAACCCAATAAATACAGGTTTGTCCAATTTGACTTTCTTTTTTTTCATCATTATGCCAAAAAGCTGATCATGAAATCTTCTGAAGTCCTGATAATTAGGTTTGAAGTCAGCTTAATTGCTTCGTTCTCTTTGGTGACAATCTGACATCTTTGCGCTTGTGCGGATTCTCCATAGTCTTCCCGAAACAGCTGTTTGTTCATCAACTTGAAAAAGTCTTTTTCTGAAGCATCTGTGGATTTAGTTCTGAGATCAGTGTTCTTCCATGATGTATGGTTTCATGAACTGTTCTTGATCAAAAGCAATTATGCGATGAACAGCTGTTAACTTCAAACCATGTCTTAAATAAAATTGCAGAAGTCTGTAATGGCAGACATAATTTTTTTTGCCACGAAGATTAGGCACAAGTTTAGGCGGCTCTCTTGGATCCATCTTTAGACTTTCTGCTGCTAATGGATGTCATTATGCAGGTCATGGAGTTCATGAGGATATTCTAAGTCACTTCTAGAATGAAACCACGCTGTTGATCAGGCGTTAAACTGCCCAACCACTTTAATGCCTTTTGATTATTTTCGTACCTGTGTACATCTTGAAGTTACGTAATGGAAGTGATTGCGCCATTGCCCAACCATACAGATTGTTTGCGTCTAAATACATGAGATAGTTAGACTTTTTCGGACAAATGACCAAGTATTTGTTGTATAGCTTATCATGACATTAGG
>JAFLJL010015624.1:7587-67220 GCA_018398815.1 Conus ventricosus
TATGACTTTTTAAGAATCAAACGTTGACAAGTCTTAAAGTTACTGTTGTCATTTTTCACAAGGGTGAGGATATTAAGGTCATAACAACAAGCAACAAAATCAATTTTTAGTCTAAATAAAAACAATCTTACAGCACTAAATTGGATTAATCTACACACTTAGGCCTTATAGGATTTTAATTATACTGAACAAGTTTTAACAAGAGCATGAAAAAAAACAATAACTGGATTAGATTAAGTTCTGTTATAAAAAGGACATTAAACTTTATGACAAAAACCCCTCTTTTGTTCATTAATTTGGGGAAAAAACTGGTTGTGGAAAAAACAATAATCCTTGACCTGTTACAAACAGTTTATCGTTATAATTTTAATCATATTGTGGTTTCTGTCCAACACTTAAATGGAACAAAGCTATCATGATAGAGGTTTATATGGACAGATGATGACATATTATTTAGTTGATCCCACAATAAACTGAGTGAGTGTTTAGAACAGTTTTAAGACTGTTTGAAGGAACGCAAACACTATTTATTATAGATGACGTTCGGCAGAAAGAGAATAGTTAAAAAGAGAAACACTTTGTCAAAACAGCTTTCAGCGAAGACATGCTCGGATAAGTGTGTGGATTTTATGTCAGAAATATAACTCAGTTTTAAAAGACTTTAGAGAACAGTTAAAGACTGTAGTGTTATTCACATGAAAGACAGAGACTCTTTTTGAAGAATTTTTGCGTGAAAATGATGTTATTGAAAACGATCAGGAAAACACAGGATTAAGCAAAAACTAAAAAACTAAAAGTTTAGAAATTAGTATTAAAAAAGGATAACCCTGCACAGTATGTTTGTTTGTAGGGTCGTTATTTTTTTTGGGTTTCTTGTCAGAGAACAGAAAAGGCGGCTTTAGGCCCCTTTCGCCCAAAACTGGTGGAGGAGCAAGTGGCCCCGATCGGCCTTTTACTGGTCTCTAAGGGGATTAGCCCAAAGTTGATAGGCTTTCCCCTTTTGTCTAGCGCACATACAAGCAAATTTATTTGCTTTCTATTCTAGCCAATGTTTGTCCTTTAATTGTTCAACACTAATTTGTGTGACTGAGGTAATTGGAATAAAAAATTTGTCAGTCGTGTGAGAATGTGGAAGTGGTGTCTTCTGATACATTTAAGTGTCTTTCCAAAGAGCCACTTGCGTCTTTTTCTGTCGCCCTCTCATCCGTTCCCCACTCAGTTACAGAGCAGTGATATTTTAGCACGTGGTTCTCGCCTTCGAACTAGATCATGTTGCTCGGGGATTTCGGCGTTCATCGGGCCACTTTTGGTCGGGTCGGTTCTGTCCCGGTGCCCCAGTGACCGTGTTGGTGCACGTGTACTTCCCGTGTTTACGTCAGTCGCCGGTGTTACGGAGAATATTGACTCCGTAGAAAATTGACTCCCCGGTTTTTTTCTCCGGAGAAAATTGAACCGTTCAGTTTTCTACACGTTTTGGAGTCAATATTCTACGGAGAATATTGACTCCTTCTGTAGAATGACTGCCATGGTTACGGAGAATATTGACTCCCGTAGAAAAATGACTCCTGTGTCAATTATGTTGCAGTTTGCAAACTCTGGTAAGTTTTCAGCTCCGTTTGTCCGTCAGTTTTGTATGACAGTACGCAAAAAAAAAAGCTGTTTTTCGTAAACTGCTGGATAGATCTTGAATTAACTTGATGGACTGCTTGTACATGTTTCACATTCGTCACGTTCACAAGAAAGATCAGGTCTATGGGTCAAAGGTGAAAGTCACTGGTCACATTAATTTTCCTAAGTAGCTGTTTCTCGGGGATTTTTCGGGAACTATTGGACAGATCTCAACGAAAGTTGGTGGGTTAGTTGCTATCCACAATTATCACCTTTGCAAAAAGAAAAAAAAAAGAAAAGAAAAAAGGGGGTTGTGACTCGAAGATCAAGGTAGCAATGGCCACGTTTATTTTTCTTAACAGCTGTTTCTTGGGATTTATAAAACGGATCTAAAGGGAACTTGGTTGGTTCATTGTATTTCACAACCATAAACCTCACAAGAAAAATAGTCTGAGTGAAAGGTCAGATCACTCTGGCCATGTTAAATTGCGCGTATGGGCATGTGCTGGCGTGTAAAGCGGCTTTTATAATTGCAATTGTGTGTGTGTGTGTGTGTGTGTGTGTGTGTGTGGTGTGTGTGTGTGTGTGAAGATAGTCATGCAGCTGAACAGCTCTTTTACATGGTTTCCTTCCAAGTGATAATGCTGTTGCTTTAAATCACACACCAAGCAGGCTGTTCCTTGTATATATGCCTAAAATAACCTGGACCCAGAAAAAAACCACCCAATCGGACTCGGAGCTTCATTTTTAGGGAATTAGTTCGTTATTTAATTATTGATTATCTGGCGTAGTTTTGATGCCAAGTGTAAAATGTAGCTAATGGTAGATTTTTAGGATTTGGCTAGAAGTCTAACGTATTTATTTAGTAATGTTTAATCGGTGTCGTTCCGTTTCATTCGTCTGACTGACTTGTTGATGGAAATATTGCTATTGACAAAGATGGAATGGTTGTATCTGAATTGGGATCTCGTTGGCTAGAATGTATTGACAGTGTAATGTATGTGTGCCGCTGCCTGGTTGATGTGGTCGCGTCGACGTGCATGAACTTTTGTGTTTTATAATGCGGGTGTGTGTGTGTTGTGTGTGTGTGGCGCGTGCGCGCGAAACATAAATTTGCAGCCTTGTATGCGTAAGTGTGTGTGTGCTGGCGTGCACATTGCATGTGTGTGCGTGCGGGTCTGAGTAGCAGCACCAGCAGCGGTAATAACAGTGGTTTGTGTTGCTGGTCCCGTACAAGATTCATCTTTGTCTTGGCCGATTCCTACATCCAAAATTCGTACAGACAGATAGACAACTAGCTAAAGGTTGCTGTGGATTTTCAATTTGGTTTGGACTTCAAGACTACAGTCACTATCTAATAAAAAGCAGGTGAGAAAGTTTCCTGGCTTTATTTTGCCATTCATACCAAAAAAAAAGTAGGTGTGTGTGTGTGTGTGCGCGCGCGCGCAATATATTAGGATTATCTCATTAAAGCAACTCTAGCCGTGGTAGGCCTAATGGTTAAAAGGTCACGACGAACAGATTTTGGTGTCTTTTCAGAGTGGCGGTGCAAAGAACAAGTGCCGCACGCAGTTGAACTGTCTGGGCCTTCTGTCTTGTTAGCATGACACAATAATTTACTTCGCTTCACTTTCGTGACGTTATTTGTAAGTAGCAAACGAAGATGGTGTGGCTCGAAACTTCTCAGAATTATGGTTTTTGAAATTTGTGCCAGTTTTGCCGTTTATAGACTTTGTGGGGTTTTCAACAGTTAACTTTACAACACATGTAAGCTAACGCAAAAAACGCGTGTCAGAAAAAGTTTTGTCCAAAGAAAAAAGTCTCTGGTCACACGACCCTACCTAATTTTCCCTGCCGACCCTAGACTTTTTCTTTAATTCTCCTAACACACGCACACGCACACACACACAGCACTCGAGCTTATATCGAAAGTCGATTTTGTGGAAGACCTAAGTGCCATGCTTTTGGAAACTACAGTAAATTGACGCTGGCAGTGACATACTTCTATTTCAGCTGCAAGTGTACGCCAGGATTGCAAACAGTTTGAGTCGTCTTTCTCCTTATTGAGACGAACCGTTTTCTTCCAGCAGAAGTAAGATTTTATCGTTTCTGTGCTGAAAAAAAATCTGACCTACCCAATGTTTTCAGCCATGTTACCAGAAACAAAATACTGTTTTTGCATTTGGTAAGGGCTGCGTTGTTTAGCATAGTAGTATTATTATGCAGGGTCTGCTTGTAAAGTACTATTGTTAAAAAAAAAAGGGGGGGGGGACAGGGAGGAGGGAATAGATGGCAAAGACATCAACACGCCGATAAAATAGAAATGATCATTGTACTATGGGCGTGGACACTGAGCAGCGCTTCGTCCCTGTCTTCTGTGGAAAGAACTCGCAGACTGTCGCCTTGTCGATTCTTGTAAAACAGATCATTGCTCTCGGAAAGAAAGAACTTCTTGCCGTCTCTTCGAACATTTCTTTTTGTTGTCAGAACTCTGTTTAATTCTGTCTGGTGTGATCTCTTCTCTGATGTACTTCTTCAGTTCATCTGTCTTGGCAGCATCCATGTCGTTCAGAGACCAATCTCAAACTGAACCCCGAGAGACCATTGTCGGAAATTTATTCTGCCAATAATTCTGACTGACTGAAACCAGTTTATTGTCAGTTTAACTCAAGGTTGTACTGACATTTAAGAAAACATGAACAGAATATCAACTTTTTTCATTCAAAGCAAAGAAGCATAATTAACACACAAAAATACGCACACGCACACGCGCGCGCGCACACACACGCACATACACACACGCACATACACACACGCACATACACACACATACGCGCGCATACATAAATACACAAATCTCAATACGAACACGCCCATACACTCGCATACACTCAAACATACACACTCGCACACAGACATACACACGCCCCCCCCCCTTCACGCACGCACGCGCACGCACGCACGCACGCACGCACACACGCGCACACGCGCACACGCGCACACGCATACTCAAGCACTCGTACAGTGTCAACAATGGCGGATCCCGTGCTGAACCGGAGAACGCAAGTTCATTACTGCAGGAAGAAGACCCCCAGCCAGGTGCGACGGGATCAAGAGATTGAAGCAGCAGAACAGATGACGTGAAGTAACAGGTTGGTGCTGGTCTCGGTACCACTTCTGTCGCGAAAGAACTGGCCGTGCCTGACACCGAATTGGATGAACACAGCACACAGCACAAGGAGGAACAGATCAAGCCGATTTGAGATGATGATGACACGTCGCATACTCAGGATACGCTTCTTTAGGCCCGAGTTGGCTTCTACCCAGAGAGGAAGCATTCCATTGTGGGATTCTTTGGGCCCGAGTTGGCTTCTACCCAGAGAGGAAGCATTCCATTGGATTCTTTGGGCGCGAAGAGCCTCTACCCAGAGAGGAAGCATTCCATTGTGGGATTCTTTGGGCCCGTGTTGGCTTCTACCCAGAGAGAAAGCATTCCATTGTGGGATTCTTAGGGCCCGAGTTGGCTTCTACGCAGAGAGGAAGCATTCCATTGTGGGATTCTTTGGGCCCGAGTTGGCCTCTACCCAGAGAGGAAGCATTCCATTGTGGAATTCTTTGGGCCCGAGTTGGCTTCTACCCAGAGAGGAAGCATTCCATTGTGGGATTCTTTGGGCTCGAAGAGCCTCTACCCAGAGAGGAAGCATTCCATTGTGGGATTCTTTGGGCCCGAAGAGCCTCTACCCAGAGAGGAAGAATTCCATTGTGGGATTCTTTGGGCGCGAAGAGCCTTTACCCAGAGAGGAAGCATTCCATTGTGGGATTCTTTGGGCGCGAAGAGAGCCACTACCCAGAGAGGAAGCATTCCATTGTGGGATTCTTTGGGCGCGAAGAGCCTCTACCCAGAGAGGAAGCATTCCATTGTGGGATTCTTTGGGCCCGAGTTGGCCTCTACCCAGAGAGGAAGCATTCCATTGTGGGAATCTTTGGGCCCGAGTTGGCTTCTACCCAGAGAGGAAGCATTCCATTGTGGGATTCTTTGGGCGCGAAGAGCCTCTACCCAGAGAGGAAGCATTACTTGTGGGATTCTTTGGGCCCGAAGAGCCTCTACCCAGAGAAGAAGCATTCCATTGTGGGATTCTTTGGGCCCGAGTTGGCCTCTACCCAGAGAGCAAGCATTCCATTGTGGGATTCTTTGGGCCCGAGTTAGCTTCTACCCAGAGAGGAAGCATTCCATTGTGGGATTCTTTAAGCCCGAGCTGGCTTCTACCAGAGAGGAAGCATTCCATTGTGGGATTCTTTGGGCCCGTGTTGGCTTCTACCAGAGAAGCATTCCATTGTTGGATTCTTTGGGCCCGAAGAGCCTCTACCCAGAGAGGAAGCATTCCATTGTGGGATTCTTTGGGCCCGAAGAGCCACTTCCCAGAGAGGAAGCATTCCATTGTGGGATTCTTTGGGCCCGAGCTGGCTTCTACCCAGAGAGGTAGCATTCCATTGTTGGATTCTTTGGGCCGAAGAGCCTCTACCCAGAGAGGAAGCATTCCATTGTGGGATTCTTTGGCGCGAGTTGGCCTCTACGCAGAGAGGAAGCATTCCATTGTGGGATTCTTTGGGCCCGAGTTGGCTTCTACCCAGAGAGGAAGCATTCCATTGTGGGATTCTTTGGGCGCGAAGAGCCTCTACCCAGAGAGAAAGCATTCCATTGTGGAATTCTTTGGACCCGAAGAGCCACTACCCAGAGAGGAACCATTCCATTGTGGATTTCTTTGGGCCCGAGCTGGCTTCTACCCAGAGAGGTAGTATTCCATTTGTTGGATTCTTTGGGCCCGAAGAGCCTCTACCCAGAGAGAAAGCATTCCATTGTGGGATTCTTTGGGCCCGAGTTGGCTTCTACCCAGAGAGGAAGCATTCCATTGTTGGATTCTTTGGGCCCGAGTTGGCCTCTACCCAGAGAGGAAGCATTCCATTGTGGGATTCTTTGGCCCGAGTTGGCTTCTACCCAGAGAGGAAGCATTCCATTGTGGGATTCTTTGGGCCCGAGTTGGCTTCTACCCAGAGAGGAGCATTCCATTGTGGGATTCTTTGGGCGCGAAGAGCCTCTACCCAGAGAGGAAGCATTCCATTGTGGGATTCTTTGGGCCCGAAGAGCCACTACCCAGAGAGGAAGCATTCCATTGTGGGATTCTTTGGGCCCGAGCCGCTTCTACCCAGAGATGTAGCATTCCATTGTTGGATTCTTTGGGCCCGAAGAGCCTATACCCAGAGAGAAGCATTCCATTGTGGGATTCTTTGGGCCCGAGTTGGCTTCTACCCAGAGAGTAAGCATTCCATTGTGGGATTCTTTGGGCGCGAAGAGCCTCTACCCAGAGAGGAAGCATTTCATTGTGGGATTCTTTGGGGCCCGAAGAGCCTCTACCCAGGGAGGAAGCATTCCATGTAGGATTCTTTGGGCCCGAGTTGGCTTCTACCCAGAGCGGAAGCATTCCATTGTGGGATTCTTTGGGCCGAGTTGGCCTCTACCCAGAGAGGTAGCATTCCATTGTGGGATTCTTTGGGCCCGAGTTGGCTTCTACCCAGAGAGGTAGCATTCCATTGTTGGATTCTTTTGGCCCGAAGAGCCTCTACCCAGAGAGGAAGCATTCCATTGTGGGATTCTTTGGGCCCGAGTTGGCTTCTACCCAGAGAGGAAGCATTCCATTGTAGGCTTCTTTGGGCCGAAGAGCCTCTACCCAGAGAGGAAGCATTCCAATGTGGGATTGTTTGGGCCCGAGTTGGCCTCTACCCAGAGAGGAAGCATTCCATTGTGGGATTGTTTGGGCCCGAGTTGGCCTCTACCCAGAGAGGAAGCATTCCATTGTGGGATTCTTTGGGCCCGAGCTGGCTTCTACCCAGAGAGGAAGCATTCCATTGTGGGATTCTTTGGGCCCGAAGAGCCTCTACCCAGAGAGGAAGCATTCCATTGTGGGATTCTTTGGGCCCGAAGAGCCTCTACCCAGAGAGGAAGCATTCCATTGTTGGATTCTTTGGGCCCGAAGAGCCTCTACCCAGAGAGGAAGCATTCCATTGTGGGATTCTTTGGGCCCGAAGAGCCTCTACCCAGAGAGGAAGCATTCCATTGTGGGATTCTTGGGGCCCGAGCTGGCTTCTACCCAGAGAGGAAGCATTCCATTGTGGGATTCTTTGAGCGCGAAGAGCCTCTACCCAGAGAGGAAGCATTCCATTGTGGGATTCTTTGGGCCCGAGTTGGCCTCTACCCAGAGAGGAAGCATTCGATTGTGGGATTCTTTGGGCCCGAAGAGCCTCTACCAGAGAGGAAGCATTCCATTGTGGGATTCTTTGGGCCCGAGTTGGCTTCTACCCAGAAAGGAAGCATTCCATTGTGGGATTCTTCGGGCCCGAAGAGCCTCTACCCAGAGAGGTAGCATTCCATTGTGGGATTCTTTGGGCCCGAGTTGGCTTCTACCCAGAGAGGAAGCATTCCATTGTGGGTTTCTTTGGGCCCGAGTTGGCTTCTACCCAGAGAGGAAGCATTCCATTGTGGGATTCTTTCGGCCCGAGTTGGCCTCTACACAGAGAGGAAGCATTCCATTGTGGGATTCTTTGGGCCCGAAGAGCCTCTACCCAGAGAGGAAGCATTCCATTGTGGGATTCTTTGGGACCGAAGAGCCTCTACCCAGAGAGGAAGCATTCCATTGTGGGATTCTTTGGGCCCGAGTTGGCTTCTACACCAGAGAAGCATTCCATTGGGGATTCTTTGGGCCCGAGTTGGCTTCTACGTAGAGAAGCATTCCATTGTGGGATTCTTTGGGTCCGAAGAGCCTCTACCCAGAGAGGAAGCATTCCATTGTGGGATTCTTTGGGCCCGAGTTGGCTTCTACCGAGAGAGGAAACATTCCATTGTGGGATTCTTTGGGCCCGAGTTGGCTTCTACCGAGAGAGGAAGCATTCCATTGTGGGATTCTTTGGGCCCGAGTTGGCCTCTACCCAGAGAGGAAGCCTTCCATTGTGGGATTCTTTGGGTCCGAGTTGGCCTCTACCAGAGAGGAAGCATTCCATTGTGGGATTCTTTGGGCCCGAGTTGGCCTCTACCCAGAGAGGAAGCATTCCATTGTGGGATTCTTTGGGCCCGAGTTGGCCTCTACCCAGAGAGTAAGCATTCCATTGTGGGATTCTTTGGACCCGAGTTGGCTTCTACCCAGAGAGGAAGCATTCCATTATGGGATTCTTTTGGCCCGAAGAACCTCTACCCAGAGAGGTAGCATTCCATTGTGGGATTCTTTGGGCCCGAGTTGGCTTCTACCCAGAGAGGAAGCATTCCATTGTGGGTTTCTTTGGGCCCGAGTTGGCTTCTACCCAGAGAGGTAGCATTCCATTGTGGGATTCTTTGGGCCCGAGTTGGCCTCTACCCAGAGAGGTAGCATTCCATTGTGGGATTCTTTGGGCCCGAAGAGCCTCTACCCAGAGAGGAAGCATTCCATTGTGGGATTCTTCGGGCCCGAAGAGCCTCAACCCAGAGAGGTAGCATTCCATTGTGGGATTCTTTGGGCCCGAGTTGGCTTCTACCCAGAGAGGAAGCATTCCATTGTGGGATTTTTTGGGCCCGAGTTGGCTTCTACCGAGAGAGGAAGCATTCCATTGTGGATTCTTTGGTCCCGAGTTGGCTTCTACCCAGAGGAAGCATTCCATTGTGGGATTCTTTTGGGCGGGAAGAGCCTCTACCCAGAGAGGAAGCATTCCATTGTGGGATTCTTTGGGCGCGAAGAGCCTCTACCCAAAGAGGAAGCATTTCATTGTGGGATTCTTTAGGCCCGAAGAGCCTCTACCCAGAGAGGAAGCATTCCATTGTGGGATTCTTTGGGCGTGAAGAGCCTCTACACAGAGAGGAAGCATTCCATTGTAAGATTCTTTGGGCCCGAGTTGGCTTCTACCCAGAGAGGAAGCATTCCATTGTGGGATGCTTTGGGCCCGAGTTGGGCTCTATCCAGAGAGGAAGCATTCCATTGTGGGATTCTTTGGGCCCGAGTTGGCTCTACCCAGAGAGGTAACATTCCATTGTGGGATTCTTTGGGCCGAGTTGGCTTCTACCCAGAGAGGTAGCATTCCATTGTGGGATTCTTTGGGCCCGAGTTGGCTTCTACCCAGAGAGGTAGCATTCCATTGCGGGATTCTTTGGGCCCGAGTTGGCTTCTACCCAGAGAGGTAGCATTCCATTGTGGGATTTTTTGGGCCCGAGTTGGCTTCTACCCAGAGAGGTAGCATTCCATTGTGGGATTCTTTGGGCCCGAGTTGGCTTCTACCGAGAGAGGTAGCATTCCATTGTGGGATTCTTTGGGCCCGAAGAGCTCTACCCAGAGAGGAAGCATTCCATTGTTGGATTCTTTGGGCCCGAAGAGCCTCTACCCAGAGAGGTAGCATTCCATTGTAGTATTCTTTGGGCCCGAGTTGGCCTCTACCCAGAGAGGAAGCATTCCATTGTGGGATTCTTTTGGCCCGAGTTGGCCTCTACCCAGAGAAGGAAGCATTCCATTGTGGGATTCTTTGGGCCCGAGTTGGCTTCTACCCAGAGAGGAAGCATTCCATTGTGGGATTCTTTGGGACCCAAGAGCCTCTACCCAGAGAGGAAGCATTCCATTGTGGGATTCTTTGGGCGCGAAGAGCCTCTACCCAGAGAGGAAGCATTCCATTGTGGGATTCTTTGGGCGCGAAGAGCCACTACCCAGAGAGGAAGCATTCCATTGTGGGATTCTTTGGGCGCGAAGAGCCACTACCCAGAGAGGAAGCATTCCATTGTGGGATTCTTTGGGCGCGAAGAGCCTCTACCCAGAGAGGAAGCATTCCATTGTGGGATTTTTGGGCCCGAGTTGGCTTCTACCCAGAGAGGAAGCATTCCATTGTGGGATTCTTTGGTCCCGAGTTGGCCTCTACCCAGAGAGGAAGCATTCCATTGTGGGATTCTTTGGGCCCGAGTTGGCTTCTACCAGAGAGGAAGCATTCCATTGTGGGATTCTTTGGGCGCGAAGAGCCTCTACCCAGAGAGGAAGCATTACATTGTGGGATTCTTTGGGCCCGAAGAGCCTTTACCCAGAGAGTAAGCATTCCATTGTGGGATTCTTTGGGCCCGAGTTGGCCTTTACCCAGAGAGAAAGCATTCCATTGTGGGATTCTTTGGCCCGAGTTGGCTTCTACCCAGAGAGGAAGCATTCCATTGTGGGATTCTTTGGGCCCGAGTTGGCCTCTACCCAGAGATGAAGCATTCCATTGTGGGATTCTTTGGGCCCGAGCTGGCTTCTACCAGAGAGGAAGCATTCCATTGTGGGATTCTTTGAGCGCGAAGAGCCTCTACCCAGAGAGGAAGCATTCCATTGTGGGATTCTTTGGGCCCGAAGAGCCTCTACCCAGAGAGGAAGCATTCGATTGTGGGATTCTTTGGGCCGAGTTGGCCTCTACCCAGAGAGGAAGCATTCCATTGTGGGATTCTTTGGGCCGAGTTGGCTTCTACCCAGAAAGGAAGCATTCCATTGTGGGATTCTTCGGGCCCGAAGAGCCTCTACCCAGAGAGGTAGCATTCCATTGTGGGATTCTTTGGGCCCGAGTTGGCTTCTACCAGAGAGGAAGCATTCCATTGTAGGTTTCTTTGGGCCCGAGTTGGCTTCTACCCAGAGAGGAAGCATTCCATTGTGGGATTCTTTCGGCCCGAGTTGGCCTCTACCCAGAGAGGAAGCATTCCATTGTGGGATTCTTTGGGCCCGAAGAGCCCCTACCCAGAGAGGAAGCATTCCATTGTGGGATTCTTTGGGCCGAAGAGCCTCTACCCAGAGAGGAAGCATTCCATTGTGGGATTTTTTGGGCCCGAGTTGGTTTCTACACAGAAGCATTCCATTGTGGGATTCTTTGGGCCCGAGTTGGCTTCTACTTGGAGAAGCATTCCATTGTGGGATTCTTTGGGCCCGAAGAGCCTCTACCCAGAGAGGAAGCATTCCATTGTGGGATTCTTTGGGCCCGAGTTGGCTTCTACCGAGAGAGGAAGCATTCCATTGTGGGATTCTTTGTGCCCGAGTTGGCTTCTACCGAGAGAGGAAGCATTCCATTGTGGATTCTTTGGGCCCGAGTTGGCCTCTACCCAGAGAGGAAGCATTCCATTGTGGGATTCTTTGGGTCCGAGTTGGCCTCTACCCAGAGAGGAAGCATTCCATTGTGGGATTCTTTGGGCCAGAGTTGGCCTCTACCCAGAGAGGAAGCATTCCATTGTGGGATTCTTTGGGCCCGAGTTGGCTTCAACCCAGAGAGGAAGCATTCCATTGTGGGTTTCTTTGGGCCCGAGTTGGCTTCTACCCAGAGAGGTAGCATTCCATTGTGGGATTCTTTGGGCCCGAGTTGGCCTCTACCCGGAGAGGTAGCATTCCATTGTGGGATTCTTTGGGCCCGAAGAGCCTCTACCCAGAGAGGAAGCATTCCATTGTGGAATTCTTTGGGCCCGAGTTGGCCTCTACCCAGAGAGGAAGCATTCCATTGTGGGATTCTTTGGGCCCGAGTTGGCTTCTACCCAGAGAGGAAGCATTCCATTGTGGGATTTTTGGGCCCGAGTTGGCTTCTACCGAGAGAGGAAGCATTCCATTGTGGGATTCTTTGGTCCCGAGTTGGCTTCTACCCAGAGGAAGCATTCCATTGTGGGATTCTTTTGGGCGCGAAGAGCCTCTACCCAGAGAGGAGCATTCCATTGTGGGATTCTTTGGGCGCGAAGAGCCTCTACCCAAAGAGGAAGCATTTCATTGTGGGATTCTTTAGGCCCGAAGAGCCTCTACCCAGAGAGGAAGCATTCCATTGTGGGATTCTT
This sequence comes from Conus ventricosus, assembly GCA_018398815.1. NCBI lineage: Eukaryota > Metazoa > Mollusca > Gastropoda > Neogastropoda > Conidae > Conus > Conus ventricosus. The sequence continues at coordinate 20,027 of JAFLJL010015624.1, forward strand.
TGGGCGTGAAGAGCCTCTACACAGAGAGGAAGCATTCCATTGTAGGATTCTTTGGGCCCGAGTTGGCTTCTACCCAGAGAGGAAGCATTCCATTGTGGGATTCTTTCGGGCCCGAGTTGGCCTCTATCCAGAGAGGAAGCATTCCATTGTGGGATTCTTTGGGCCCGAGTTGGCTTCTACCCAGAGAGGTAGCATTCCATTGTGGGATTCTTTGGGCCCGAGTTGGCTTCTACCCAGAGAGGAAGCATTCCATTGTGGGATTCTTTTGGCCCGAGTTGGCCTCTACCCAGAGAGGAAGCATTCCATTGTGGGATTCTTTGGGCCCGAGTTGGCTTCTACCCAGAGAGGAAGCATTCCATTGTGGGATTCTTTGGGCCCCAAGAGCCTCTACCCAGAGAGGAAGCATTCCATTGTGGGATTCTTTGGGCGCGAAGAGCCACTACCCAGAGAGGAAGCATTCCATTGTGGGATTCTTTGGGCGCGAAGAGCCACTACCCAGAGAGGAAGCATTCCATTGTGGGATTCTTTGGGCGCGAAGAGATTTTACCCAGAGAGGAAGGATTCCATTGTGGGATTCTTTGGGCCCGAGTTGGCTTCTACCCAGAGAGGAAGCATTCCATTGTGGGATTGTTTGGGCCCGAGTTGGCTTCTACCCAGAGAGGAAGCATTCCATTGTGGGATTTTTTGGGCCTGAGTTGGCTTCTACCCAGAGAGGAAGCATTGCATTGTGGGATTCTTTGGGCCCGAGCTGGCTTCTACCCAGAGATTCTTTGGGCCCGAAGAGCCTCTACCCAGAGAGGAAGCATTCCATTGGATTCTTTGGGCCCGAGTTGGCTTCTACCCAGAGAGGAAGAATTCCATTGTAGGATTCTTTGGGCCCGAGTTGGCCTCTACCCAGAGAGGAAGCATTCCATTGTGGGATTCTTTGGGCCTGTGTTGGCCTCTACCCAGAGAGGAAGCATTCCATTGTGGGATTCTTTGGGCCCGAGCTGGCTTCTACCCAGAGGTAGCATTTCCATGTTGGATTCTTTGGGCCCGAAGAGCCTCTACCCAGAGAGGAAGCATTCCATTGTGGGATTCTTTGGGCCCGAGTTGGCTTCTACCCAGAGAGGAAACATTCCATTGTCGGATTCTTTGGGCCCGAGTTGGCCTCTACCCAGAGAGGAAGCATTCCATTGTGGGATTCTTTGGGCCCGAGTTGGCCTCTACCCAGAGAGGAAGCATTCCATTGTGGATTCTTTGGGCCCGAGCTGGCTTATACCAGAGAGGAAGCATTCCATTGTGGGATTCTGTGGGCCCGAAGAGCCTCTACCCAGAGAGGAAGCATTCCATTGTGGGATTCTTTGGGCGCGAAGAGCCACTACCCAGAGAGGAAGCATTCCATTGTGGGATTCTTTGGGCGCGAAGAGCCTCTACCCAGAGAGGAAGCATTCCATTGTGGGATTTTTGGGCCCGAGTTGGCTTCTACCCAGAGAGGAAGCATTCCATTGTGGGATTCTTTGGGCCCGAGTTGGCTCCTACCCAGAGAGGAAGCATTCCATTGTGGGTTCTTTGGCCCGAGCTGGCTTCTACCCAGAGAGGAAGCATTCCATTGTGGGATTCTTTGAGCGCGAAGAGCCTCTACCCAGAGAGGAAGCATTCCATTGTGGGATTCTTTGGGCCCGAAGAGCCTCTACCCAGAGAGGAAGCATTCCATTGTGGGATTCTTTGGGCCCTAGCTGGCTTCTACCCAGAGAGGTAGCATTTCATTGTGGGATTCTTTGGGCCCGAAGAGCCTCTACCCAGAGAGGAAGCATTCCATTGTGGGATTCTTTGGGCCCGAGTTGGCCACTACCCAGAGAGGAAGCATTCTGTTGTGGGATTCTTTGGGCCCGAAGAGCCTCTACCCAGAGGAAGCATTCCATTGTGGGATTCTTTGGGCCCGAGTTGGCCTCTACCCAGAGAGGAAGCATTCCATTGTGGGATTCTTTGGGCCTGAGTTGGCCTCTACCCAGAGAGGAAGCATTCCATTGTGGGATTCTTTGGGCCCGAGTTGGCCTCTACCCAGAGAGGAAGCATTCCATTGTGGGATTCTTTGGGCCCGAGTTGGCTTCTACCCAGAAAGGAAGCATTCCATTGTGGGATTCTTCGGGCCCGAAGAGCCTCTACCCAGAGAGGTTTGCATTCCATTGTGGGATTCTTTGGGCCCGAGGTGGCTTCTACCCAGAGAGGAAGCATTCCATTGTGGGTTTCTTTGGGCCCGAGTTGGCTTCTACCCAGAGAGGAAGCATTCCATTGTGGGATTCTTTCGGCCCGAGTTGGCCTCTACCCAGAGAGGAAGCATTCCATTGTGGGATTCTTTGGCGCGAAGAGCCTCTACCCAGAGAGGAAGCATTCCATTGTGGGATTCTTTGGGCCCGAGTTGGCTTCTACACAGAGAAGCATTCCATTGTGGGATTCTTTGGGCCCGAGTTGGCTTCTACTTAGATAAGAAGCATTCCATTGTGGGATTCTTTGGGCCCGAAGAGCCTCTACCCAGAGAGGAAGCATTCCATTGTGGGATTCTTTGGGCCCGAGTTGGCTTCTACCGAGAGAGGAAGCATTCCATTGTGGGATTCTTTGGGCCCGAGTTGGCTTCTACCCAGAGAGGAAGCATTCCATTGTGGGATTCTTTGGGCCCGAGTTGGCCTCTACCCAGAGAGGAAGCATTCCGTTGTGGGATTCTTTGGGCCCGAGTTGGCCTCTATCCAGAGCTCGGTGTACTCTGGGAAAGCTCTGAAGCAAGCAGTAAATGTTCAACCTCTTAACGAATACCTCTTTCAGAGAGCTGTTCCAATTTCATAGAAAAAATGAAAAAAATCCGCAGGTGTCCATATGTCTATTTGCCTGGCTGACTCTCGGATGTATTGCAGAAGGAAGCGTAGAGTGCATCTCTCATGTACTCTATGGGTAGATTGGAATCCAACGGCATCGTATTCGTCGTCCCCATCCGCGTTGATCATCACAAAAATACCAAATTCTGTGGCCCCATATGCCTCGCTGTCATGAACTGTGGCTCTATATGCCTCGCTGTCATGAAATGTGGCTCTATATGCCTGGCTGTCATGAACTGTGGCTCCACATGCCTTGCTGTCATGATCTGTGGCTCCACATGCCCTGTCATGATCTGTGGCTCCACATGCCCTGTCATGATCTGTGGCTCCACATGCCCTGTCATGATCTGTGGCTCCACATGCCCTGTCATGATCTGTGGCTCCACATGCCCTGTCATGATCTGTGGCTCCACATGCCCTGTCATGATCTGTGGCTCCACATGCCTTGCTGTCATGATGATCTGTGGCTCCACATGCCTTGCTGTCATGATCTGTGGCTCCACATGCCCTGTCATGATGTGTGGCTCCACATGCGCTGTCATGATCTGTGGCTCCACATGCCTTTGCTGTTGGGTGACTTTAACGGTCACAATCCTCTTTGGGGTAGTGTCAGTACGTCATCCAGAGGTCTGCTAATTGAGGATGTCCTTTCGGATTTGGATTTGTGTTGTCTGAACGACGGATCTGCAACTTACCTCCACTCTTCCACAGGTTCACTTTCGTGTTTAGATTTGTCGGTTTGTGACCCTCGTGGTCCTGGACTATGAGTGGTCTGTCCATGACGATCTGCACGGAAGTGACCATTTCCCTGTCCTTCTACAACCTGTAATAACTGAACACGTCTGTCTCTCAACATTTAAATTATAAGAAAGCAAACTGGGATCTATTTGCAGCCAATATTTCTCAGGAATTCCAGGACTCTGATTTTCTTCAGAGTCTGGACCCAGCAGAATCATGACTAACACTGATCAAGTGTGCTAAAGCTTGTATTCCAGTGTCTTCTGATAAACTTCAAATGCCAAAAACACACCTGGTTTGATTCAGATTGCCAACAAATTTCCAAAGTTCGAAAACGGGCTCGGCGTTAGGTGTACCAACGACCTTCGGGTCCCAACGCTCGAGCCCATCAGAAACTCCAACGACCTTCGGGTCCCAACGCTCGAGCCCATCAGAAACTCCGTGCCAAATCGAGACACACTTTTAAAATCGGTAAACGTCGGTCCTGGAGAAGCTTCTGCTCCAGGCTGACATCAAAAACTTCCAAGAAAAAAGTGTGGAACATCAAGAATCAAAGGGAAGAACACCTGTCCCACTGTGAACCATCTCAAGTTTTCGGATTCTTTAATAACAGAGAAAGCAGTTGCTAATCTGCTTGCTTCAACCATTGAAAAGAATTCCTCCTCTTCTAATAAATCGGCCACTTTTGTCAAAAACAAAGCCCTAAAAGAAAAATCACCCTGCAACTTTTCGTCCGACAACATGGAAGACTACAATCTTCCTTTCACGTTAAACGAGCTGAAATCTGCCTTGCTTTCTTGCAGTGATTCCTCTCCAGGTATAGATGAAATCCATTATCAGCTGTTGAAACATCTTCTGCTAGAAGGTCTGAACATACTGCTACAGGTCTAGAACCATGTGTGGACTACAGGTTTTTTTTCCACCCTCTTGGCGAAAAGCCCTCATTTATTCCCATCCCCAAACCTGGAAAAGATCTTTCTAATCCTTCAAATTACCGTCCCATAGCTTTGACCAGCTGTGTTTGTAAATTGATGGAAAAAATGGTCAATGCTAGGCTCATGTGGAAACTTGAAACCGATGGCCTTTTGGCGAAACGGTGTGGTTTCCGCAAACATCGGACTACCGTTGACCATTTGATTCGTCTGGAATCGACACTTTGGACCGCCTTTTTGAACAGACAGCATGCAGTGGCAATTTTCTTTAATTTGGAGAAGGCCTACGATACTACCTGGAAGTCGGGGATACTTCATGATCTCCACGATCTGGGTTTTCGAGGTCATCTTCCGCTTTTTATTCAAAATTTTTTGGCAGAACGACAGTTTCAGGTCCGGGTTGGCACCACTGATGTCCACGAGCAGGAGTTGGGTGTTCCCCAGGGGAGCATACTGTCTCCTGCCCTCTTTAGTATTAAAATCAACATTGTTCAATCAGTTCAGCAGGGTTCAGACTGCTCATTGTTTGTGGATGATTTTGCTGTCTACGCAACTGGAAGCATGTACCCGAGTGTTCCCCTCCGGGGGGTTGCGACCTTGTCGTGGTCGGAGGGCTTGCGTGGTCCCGTGATCCCTTAGGCTTTGCTGGCGGGGGCATCAATACTTTGAGATAGGCTGGTTTTTTAAAACTGCTTCTAGGCCTGAGAGGTGCAGATGCTGTTTGGCCTAAGCGTAACGTGGTAAGGAGTTGATGCCCCTGGTAGGGCTTCCCATGTCAGATAGGCTAAGGGTGAGGATCCTGACTAAGAGTAACCCGCCTTTCTCCTTTTCTTGTTTTCTGCCTCCCTTATTTGGCCCATTTCTATCTTCGTCTCCCCTTCAAGTCTTCTTTTCCACACTCCTTTTCTCTCTGTGGTCTCCTTAAGATCCGCCGCGTTTGCCGTGCGGTGCGACCTGTGTCGGAGGGGAATGAGATCCTGGTGATTGAGAGGGCCAGCGCTCTCAACACATCACTTTGGCTCGGACCTCTCCTAGACAGGGAGTACACTTTGGCCCGGGTGTACTAATCGGCTCCCCTTATTGGGGTTGGGTCAAGACGGGCAGTTCCCCAGCTGGCCAAGTAAACCCCTGCAGTGCTCAGCTCTCTGTTCCCGGGAGTTGAGCATGATCGGGGGGATAGGGTTGGTTGCCTCTGCTTGTCGTATGTCTCTCCCGAAGCCTGGAAGGGGTCAAGACATTGGTTTCTTGGCCCTGGCCCCTTAGTTGGACTCCAAGGTGGGTGGGTAAGGGAGAGATGAATCACAATAAACTAAATATGACTTCATTAAAAAACTACCCCCCCAAAAGGAAGAGGAAGGCAGTCTCCCCTATTTCAGGGGAATTAGAAACGGACAGTGATTCTGACAGTGAGGTAAGACAGAGGACAGGTTTCTGGGCTTCCTGGCTCGTGGTGGAAGGGACAGAGCAGAAAGACCCCTTTCAGCTCTGAGCCCTTTTGCTGTCCAAAAGGGCTTTCATGGTATAGCAGGTGAACAAGGTCCATAAAACGGTTGAGGAATGGTTCGTTTCTTCTTCAATGTCGATCACAAGAAATCCGAACGTGCAAAAGGGCAAAAAATTGTGGATAGGGGATCGGGTGACCCCCCAAAGCAATTAAATTCATCCAAAGGTGTATTAAGGCAAGAGGGGGGGGGTTTCAGAGGGGAAAAAAAAACGGAGCTGGCGCCGGGGTGTGACGGAGGTGCCGGGGTGCGGTAAAGAAGGGTTCAGAGAGAGGGCCACCAACCCCCCTTTTTCGCCCTTTCGAAACCTGTGCTGCCCCCGGGTCATAAGGTTGGTTCCTAAATGTTCATGTTCAATATATGTGCCGCCCCCCCAGGGTGTTCAGTCCCAAAATTTTGGGCCATGTCAGGGCCCGCTGTTCAGGAAAAGGGGTATCGGTGTTTGCTGCAAGGAACCCCATGAGGGCCGTGTCAAGACCCGGACTTGTGCTAACGCGGGGGCGACCACCCCTCCCTTCGAGAAACGTCCTTTTTGGATTCGGGAATCCGCAATTAAAAGACTAAAGACTGAAAAAAAAAATTTTCCCTTTTTTTGAACCCCGAAAGCGGTTGTGGGCAGTCAGACGCCGACACCCTCTTCCTATGTTCGCTGTAGGGAAAGTTCCCCACTTTTCATCAAACAGTTGCGTCAGACTGATGACTTTACGTTCTCGAAGACAGCAAGTCCGAATGTCAACTCGGGTGGAAGAGGCCCACCACCTTAACCCAAAATGATTGCCCTGGTGGGGGCAAAAATCTGCCCCCCTCAACTGCCCAGCATTAAACATTCTGCGGGCAGAAAAAAAAACCGCATTTCCCCCCTCGAACTCCTCTGCCCATCCCCGTGGGGAAAGGGGGTTCCCCCCAGTGTGGAGATAAAAAAAAACCCTCTCCCTTTCCCCCAGACCCAAACCCTCCATTTCCCCCAAATCCGGGCCTTTTGTCACCGGGGAAAGTCGCCAGCAGGCCCAAAACCAACACGCCCCAGTAAAACTACAAAATGAATTCACCCCATTGGCGGAGATGTCGTTGAGGAGATGACCTGATTTTCTTTTTTCCCCCCTCTGCCCAGGTGTCAATTTACATTGGAATCCGGGATTTAAATTCAACTTTGAGGAGTGCAGCTTTGTGTCGTCATAAAACCCTCCGTCGGGTTCAGAAACTAAAATTTCAAACCAAACCTTTATCTTTTGGCTTTAATATTCTTTCAATCCGACAACCATCCATGTTGGACTGTGGGGCGGTGTTGCCCTTCTCCAACAAACTTGCGTTAGCCTGTCGCTCTTTACCTGTTCAGCTGTACTGCGAGAGTCATCCCACAAGACTGGCCATCTGTTCCTTTATCTACCCCCTTCTTCCCCGGGTTTGTGTCAGGCCCTTGTCACTGATGGAAAACTTCCTCGACCTTTTTTTGCTTTTGGGGTGCTTTAACGGTCACAATCCCTTTGGGGTGTGCCGGTAGCCCCAAGTTGCTGTTGAGGATGCCCTTTCAGACTTGGATTTGTGGTCTAAACGACGGATCTGCACTTACCTTCCCCTACCACGGGTTCACTTTGTGTTTAGTTTTGTGGGTTTGTGACCCTCGGGGTCCGGGGACTATGGTGGTCTGCCCATGACGTCTGCACGGAAGGACCTTTTCTGCCCTTCAAAACGTAACTAAACCGTCTTCTTAAATCCAATTTAAAAAAGCAAAGGGGGCTATTTGCCCCACTATTTCAAAGAATTTCAGGACACTGTTTTTTTTTCAGAGTTCAGACCCAGCAGAATCTTGACTAACACAAGATAAATGTGTAAAGCCGTTTTCCAGTGTCTTCGTAAACTTCAATCCCCAAAAACCCTGGTTCGATTCAAAATGAAAAAATTTTCCCAAAAGTTAAAAAGGGTTCAGCGTAGGTATCCCAACGCCTTCGGGTCCCAACGCTGGGCCCATCAGAAACTCCGTGCTAAACAAGACACACTTTTAAAATCGAAAACGCGGTCCTGGAAATTCTGTCCAGGTGACACAAAAACTTCAAAAAAAAATTGGGGGAAATATTAAAAAAATAAAAGGGAAAACACTGTCCCCGTAAACCACCCAATTTCGGTTTCTTTAAAACAGAAAAAAAACCCAGTTGTTTGCTTGCTTCAACCATTGAAAAGAATTCCCCTCTTTAATAAATCGGTCATTTTTGTAAAAACAAAAAGCCCTAAAAGAAAAATCCCCCCGCAACTTTCACCCGAAACGGGAAGACTCAACTTCCTTTTACTTTAAAACGACTAAAATCTCCTTACTCTCTTGCGGATTCTCTAAGGTATAGATGCATACATTATCAACTTTTGAAAATTTTCTGCAAGAAGGCTGAACACCCTTTTTTTCAGGTATACAACGTGTGGCTACAGGTTGCTTTCCCCCCTTTGGGGGCACCCTCATTTTTCCCCTCCCAAACCGGGGAAAGATTTTCAAACCCATCTAACTACCCCCCTAGTTTGACCAGTTGTCTGTAAATTGAGGGAAAAATGGTCAATGGGGCTCATGGGGAAAAATCGAAACCGATGGCTTTTTGGCGAAAGAACAGTGGTTTCCGAAAAACCCGTATACAGTTGACCATTGTTTTGTTGGAACACCTTGGGAACGCTTTTTTAAACAGACAGCATGCGTGGCAATTTTCTTTGACTTGGGGAAAGGGCCTTTTGATCCCCCCTGGGAAACGGGGGGAAATCCTGTTCCACGATCTGGTTTTTGAGGGCATCTTCCCTTTTTTTTCAAAATTTTTTGGGAGAAGCAGTTTCGGTCCGGGGTTTGGCACCCCCTTTGATGTCCCCCGAGCAGGGTTGGGTGTTCCACGGGGCTACATCTCCTGCCCCCCTTTTGTATTAAGATCAAAAACATGTGAAATCGTTCACAGGGGTTCGATGTCATTGTTTGTGGATGATTTGTGTCTAACAATGGGAAACCTGACCCGGTGTCCCCGGGAGGGTCCGCTTTTTAGATAAAATCCATCGGTGGGCGGTGAAAACGGTTTCACCCTTTTTTGCTCAAAAACCCCGGTTTTCATTCCCTAATTTCCGTCGTTTTTTTCCCGATCCCGGAACTTCAAGTAGGGGGAACCCCATTCCCCCTGTTAAAGGGGCCAAATTTCTGGAGTCATTTTTGACCAAAAATTAACTTTCCAGCCATATTAAAAACCTCAAAAATGCTTTTCCAAAAAGGACTGAATTTCTGCGGGTGGCAACCCGAAGGGCGTGATAAAAAAACTTTGTTGCCCTCTACAGACCTGGTCGTTTTCCAAAAAGGACTCGGTTGTGTGTGCGGCTCCGCAAGATCATCTTACCTAAAACTCTTGGGGCCCCACCCCCATCAAGGGCTTGTCTCTGTCTTGGGGCGTTCCGCACCACCCCCGTGTAAGCTTACGCAAGGGAGGTAACCTTCACTGTCCAACCCCAGGCTGAAACTGCTTTAATTAACATCCGCGTTTCCCAAAAGCAAATCCCGCCCAGGGTGTTTTTGACCCTCCTTCAAATAAGTTTGAAACAACCCCAAATGTATTCGCCCTTTGGGCTTCGTTGCGCCTCCGTGCAAGAGGGATAGACCGGGATAGTTTGAAATTTTTTTTTAGTTTCCGGGCAACCCCATGGACCTTTTTCACACCCGAGACGTTTTTATCTCGCATTTCCCTAAGGATCTCCAGCTCTCTGGGTACAAGGGTTTGTATGCCCGGGTCTGTTCCCAAAAACCCACCCATCAAAAATTTTCATGACGGTTTCCCGTCTGGGATGGGTGGGGCCTGTGCAGCCACTGCCCCGGGGCTCCTTTTCAATATTTTTGGAAATTCATTCAGATCTTTTGTCTATTTGCTGAACTTTTGCTTTTCTGGCTTTGAAAATAATCTCCCTTTTTCGAGGGGGACTTTCTGGTTTTCGGATTCGCTGTCGCTTTGGGGGCCATAGCTGGCCGAACCTTTAGCATCCAAAATTTTTCTTTTTTTTGAACTTTTTTCAATTGAAGGGGCGGTTACAACATTTCTTTGCTTGGGGTTCCCGGCCATTTGGGTCGGGGGGAAAGAAAGGTTATCGTTTTAGCCGAAGCCACAAAGAGAAATGTCCAACACTTATATCCCCCGCTCAGATGTGAAAACCCAAATTTCGATTTTTGGAAACCTCGGGGGGAGGGTTGGAACACACAAGAAAAACAAACCCTTTTAGATCCCAAACCTTAAAGATTCCTCCCCTCTAGTCGAGTTCGTAAAAAGGGGAAAGGTTTTGTGCCCCGGTGCAACCGGCCCTTGTATTTTACCCCTTCTACCTTTTAAAGAGTGAAAGCTCCCTGGGGCATTCCCTGATGCCCCTCACATGAACTTTTCTTTTTGATGTTGGGGTTCACGATGTGGGAAAAAACATTTTTCAGCGGGGGTCATGAAGATCCGTTGGGATGTCCCCCCGACGTGATCCCTTTGGGTTTTTTGAGAGAAATTTTAAAATTTTTTATCTGATTTGAGATTTTTCGAGAAATTTTTAAAAAAGTTTTTGGTTCGTTTGTAGACGATTCATTTAAAGAATGTGTGAAGTTTTTTTTTTTTTTTTTTTTTTTTTTTTTTTTTTTTTTTTTTTTTAAAAGACTGGTGGTTGATTTTAACTGGTGACAGCCCCGATGTGGCCCCCCTGCGGCGGTGGGTATAAGAAAATACTTATTTACCCCAGTGTCCCGCAGGGTCCAGCTTTGCGTAGATAAAAAACCCTCGGTGGGGGGGATGAAAACGGTTTCACCTTTTCTGCACAAAAACGATGTATTCACTTCCATAATTTCCGTCAGTTTTTTTCCAATCCCGAAATTCAAGTCGGGAAACCCCATTCCAGTGTTAAAGAGGGCAAATTTTGGGAGTCATTTTTTAACCCGAAAAATTAACTTTTCGCCACATCAAACACCCTTTTTTCCCAAAAACAGAATTTCTGCGGGGCGTACGCCACCGCTGGGGCGATAAAAAACTTTGTTTACCTCTACAGGCCCGGCCCTTTTAAATGGATACGGTTGTGCTGTTAAAGGGTCCCCAAGATCGCTTACTCAAACTCTTGGACCCTTCCACCATCAAGGGCTTGTCTCTGTCTTTGGGCGTCGCACCACCCCTGTGTACAGCCTGTAGCAGAGGGAGGGGAACCCTTTCCCGTCCCAAACCGCGGCTGAAATGTCCTTGAATTATTTATCCGATTTCTCGGAACCAGAAAACCCCCCCCATGACTGTTTTGACCCCCGTTCCAAAAAAGTTTGAAAAAAAACAAAAATGTATTTTCCCCTTTTGGGTTTTGTATGCCCCTCGGGTTTAGGTCTAGACCAGGAGTTGTGCATTTTTCCAAGTTTCCGGTCAACCTCCTGGACCTTTTTTAACAGAATTGTTTTGATCTTGCAGCTTTTCGTAAAGAGTCTACCAGCTCTCTGGGCCACCTTTACTACCTTTTCCAAAAATTCCCCCCCTTTCACTACTTAATCGAAGAGGGGGTCCCTTCAGCACCCCGGGGTAAAAGTTAAAAACTTAAGCTTTTTCCCATTTGCTTCGTCGGATGGCAAGTATCACCTTCTTTGGGCCGGTTTTTCGTTTGGGGTTTGGGGGCATATCCCAAATTTAACGCTTTTTTTTAAAAAAAAATTTTTACAGTTGAAGGGGAAACTCCTTATATTGGGGATTTGGTCTTGGTTCCTGCCCCCTTTGAGGTGCTCCCAACCCCCGCAAGACTTTCCCCCCCTTTTATATTTGGGAAGCCCGCATGTCTGTGGCCTCCACATGCCCTGCCCCCGATCTGTGGTCCACAGCCCTGTCATGATCTGTGGCTCCACATGCCCTGTCATGATCTGTGGCTCCACATGCCCTGCTGTCATGTTGTCCAGCATGACGTAAGCTGGCGGGTTTTCTGGCTGTGTGTTGCTGTGAAGCCTCTTGCCTGATAGTGTGCCTCCTGGCCATCCAGAGTCCTGGCACTCTTTCCCTTCCATGCAGTTCTCACTCGCGTCAGTCTGGCTGACCTGTCTTCTGGCCTGGGCACTGGCTATCGTTGTGGCGGCTGCACCCTGGGTACCCGGCCTGTCCGTCTGGAATGTCCACAGCATCACCATTTGTCTGCCCATGCCGCTGCTCACCGGCTTCTCCCAGCTGCACACATACGGCTTTGCTGTGCTGGTGGTGATCAATAGCACGCTGGCTGTCACAGCCTCTGTGTCAGGTCATCGCCTGTGGTCACGTGCGCTCCAGTCTCGTGACTGCAACGTCCAGCCGGTCATCACAAGACATGGAGATGGTTCGTCGAACGATGACCATTGTGGTCGGTGACATCTGTTGCTGGCTGGCGGTGGGCGTCCTCGGTGTCCTGCACGTTGTGGGCGGTCAAGCGGTCAGTGTGGACACCATGTCCATGATTGTGGCTGTGCCCGTGATGCCGGCACTCCACCCCTTGCTGTACACCGTCAGTGTCCTGATGGACAGGCGGAGGACGAGACAACACACTCGGCTGTTTCGTGCCCTGGAAGCGAGACTCGGCGCACGAATACCAAAGAGCTCCCTGAAGGCAGGGGAGATCAGCCAACGTGTCAAACGTCCCCCGACATTCAGAGATAAAGAGCACGCGCTGTCGTGCATAGAGCACTACATCCACGCCAGTCAGCTGAAGACCCAAGACCTGGAGGATGTACTGAGACAGTTTGAAAACAACGCGCACACGCCTGGAGGATGTACTGAGAGTTTGAAAACAACACGCACACACCTGGAGGATGTACTGGGACAGTTTTAAAACAACACGCACACACCTGGAGGATGTACTGGGACAGTTTGAAAACAACACGCACACACCTGGAGGATGTACTGAGACAGTTTGAAAACACGCACACCCCCAACTGAGAGGTCCTCAAACGATTCCAGCTTACACATTACGTTCTGTGATACCAGCATCATTGGTCACATCCATTGAGCAGTCGTGAGTCTCCTACTTCTGGTCACTTAGTCCTGGCTATTTGGATGGAAAGAGATGGACACATTTTAAAGCTTCAAACATTTTTTTCTCTCTGTTATCATCGCCCAACATTACAATACAAAGCTTGTCAAATTGACATGAATGTTTCCATACACCTCAGTCACAGAAAAATATTTGCAACTGCTACACGGCAGTCATCAGTTTCTGATGACTGTGCTATAACTGACCTGCTACACGGCAGCCATGATCAGTTTCTGATGACTGCTGTCATAACTGACCTGCTACATGGCAGCCATGATCAGTTTCTGATGACTGCTGTCATAACTGACCTGCTACACGGCAGCCATGATCAGTTTCTGATGACTGCTGTCATAACTGTGACCTGCTACATGGCAGCCATGATCAGTTTCTGATGACTGCTGTCATAACTGACCTGCTACATGGCAGCCATGATCAGTTTCTGATGACTGCTATCATAACTGACCTGCTACATGGCAGCCATGATCAGTTTCTGATGACTGCTGTCATAACTGTGACCTGCTACATGGCAGCCATGATCAGTTTCTGATGACTGCTGTCATAACTGACCTGCTACACGGCAGCCATAATCAGTTTCTGATGACTGTGCTGTCATCGCTGTCTTCTTCCCCAGCGTCCGGTTCTTCCATTTCCTGTGTGGTCGAATGGGTTGTCTGGCAACCATACTGACCAACTGAAGTCACTGCGGGAATGAATTGGAGCATGATTGTGATTTCCAGACTTCACTTTCAATAGTCACGCAGCACCAGTATGACGTCAACAAAAACACGGCAAAAACGGCAAGCAAACAAAAACGAGGAAAAAAAAAACGGTTTATGCATGTAGGTGCACGAGTATCCCCTTCCCCAATTCTCACCCCCCCCCCCCCCCCCCCCCCCTCTCTCTCTCTCTCTCACGCACGCACGCACTCACAACAGATTATTCGTTGTGAAGGCGGCACAACAATCTCTCTCTCTCTCTCTCTGAAAAGGTTTAAGACTAGGACTACCGTACGCGCGCACGCTCAGTCATGCACGAGACTTGGAGCGTCAAAAACACATGATCCATACAGACAAACACCCACTTCAGGCACACACGCCGTTCACGATGTCACGGAACTGGGAAGAGACAGACTTGTACTCGTCCCCCGTTGACTCCATGCCCCGGGACAAAATGGGCGATGTGATTCAGTGTGGTTGTCTGGTCAATCATGACCTGTCTATGACTCCACTCACCTTATCACTACATCTACCTCTTCTCTCTCTCTCTCCTCTCTCTCTCTCTCTCCATCTCCACCACGCAGGGAATCAAGGATCTGTTGTACTGTGTGGGACTGTCGCATTGTATTTCGCCCGCTCTTGCTTTCTGAAAGTAGGTGTCGACCCCGCAGTCTGTGGGTGGGGTGTCGGAAGGTAGTCTGAGGGATGGGGAGGGGGAGGGGGTTCTGTGCAGGTATGTGGGGCAAACAATGCCAGAGGCATATCGGAGAACGTTTGTCCGTTCATATTTGATGTCTTTGTACCAAACCAAACCATATCGGAGAACGTTTGTCCGTTCATGTTCTTTGTACCAAAACCAAACCATATCGGAGAACGTTAGTCCGTTCATGTTTGATGTCTTTGTACCAAAACCAAACCATATCGGAGAACGTTAGTCCGTTCATATTTGATGTCTTTGTACCAAAACCAAACCATATCGGAGAACGTTAGTCCGTTCATATTTGATGTCTTTGTACCAAAACCAAACCATATCGGAGAACGTTTGTTCCGTTCATGTTTGATGTCTTTGTACCAAAACCAAACCATATCGCGGAGAACATTAGTCCGTTCATGTTTGATGTCTTTGTACCAAAACCAAACCATATCGGAGAACGTTTGTCCGTTCATGTTTGTCTTTGTACCAAAAACAAACCATATCGGAAAACGTTAAGTCCATTCATGTTTGATGTCTTTGTACCAAAACCAAACCATATCGGAGAACATTAGTCCGTTCATGTTTGATGTCTTTGTACCAAAACCAAACCATATCGGAGAACATTAGTCCGTTCATATTTGATGTCTTTGTACCAAAACCAAACCATATCGGAGAACGTTTGTCCGTTCATGTTGATGTCTTTGTACCAAAATCAAACCATATCGGAGAACGTTTGTCCGTTCGTGTTTGATGTCTTTGTACCAAAACCAAACCATATTGGAGAACGTTTGTCCGTTCATGTTTGATGTCTTTGTACCAAAACCGAACCATATCGGAGAACGTTTGTCCGTTCATGTTTGATGTCTTTGTACCAAAACCCAAACCATATCAAGAACGTTGTCCGTTCATATTTGATGTCTTTGTACCAAAACCAAAACCATATCGGAGAACGTTAGTCCGTTCATGTTTGATGTCTTTGTACCAAAACCAAACCATATCGGAAAACGTTTGTCCGTTCATGTTTGATGTCTTTGTACCAAAACCAAACCATATCGGAGAACGTTTGTCCGTTCATGTTTGATGTCTTTGTACCAAAAACCAAACCATATCGGAGAACGTTTGTCCGTTCATATTTGATGTCTTTGTACCAAAACCAAACCATATCGGAGAACGTTTGTCCGTTCATATTTGTCTTTGTACCAAAACCAAACCATATCGGAGAACGTTAGTCCGTTCATATTTGTCTTTGTACCAAAACCAAACCATATCGGAGAACGTTAGTCCGTTCATATTTGTCTTTGTACCAAAACCAAACCAATCGGAGAACGTTTGTTCGATGTCTTTGTACCAAAACCAAACCATATTGGAGAACGTTTTGTCCGTTCATATTTGTCTTTGTACCAAAACCAAACCATATCGGAGAACGTTTGTCCGTTCATGTTTGATGTTTTTGTACCAAAACCAAACCATATCGGAGAACGTTAGTCCGTTCATGTTTGATGTCTTTGTACCAAAACCAAACCATATCGGAGAACGTTTGTCCGTTCATGTTTGATGTCTTTGTACCAAAACCAAACCATATCGGAGAACGTTTGTTCGATGTCTTTGTACCAAAACCAAACATATTGGAGAACGTTTGTCCGTTCATATTTGATGTCTTTGTACCAAAACCAAACCATATCGGAGAACGTTTGTCCGTTCATGTTTGTCTTTGTACCAAAACCAAACCATATCGGAGAACGTTAGTCCGTTCATGTTTGTTTTTGTACCAAAACCAAACCATATCGGAGAAACGTTAGTCCGTTCATGTTTGATGTCTTTGTACCAAAACCAAACCATATCGGAGAACGTTAGTCCGTTCATGTTTGATGTCTTTGTACCAAAACCAAACCATATCGGAGAACGTTTGTCCGTTCATGTTTGATGTCTTTGTACCAAAACCAAACCATATCGGAGAACGTTTGTCCGTTCATTTTGAATGTCTTTGTACCAAAACCAAACCATATCGGAGATGTAGTCCGTTTCATATTTGATGTCTTTGTACCAAAACCCAAACCATATCGGAGAACGTTTGTCCGTTCATATTTGATGTCTTTGTACCAAAACCAAACCATATCGGAGAACGTTTGTCCGTTCATATTTGTCTTGTCCAAAACCAAACCATATCGGAGAACGTTAGTCCGTTCATATTTGATGTCTTTGTACCTGAAACAAACCATATCGGAGAAACGTTTGTCCGTTCATATTTGATGTCTGTACCAAAACCAAACCATATCGGAGAACGTTTGTCCGTTCATATTTGATGTCTGTACCAAAACCAAACCATATCGGAGAACGTTGTCCGTTCATGTTTGATGTCTGTACCAAAAACCAAACCATATCGGAGAACGTTAGTCCGTTCATGTTTGAGTCTTTGTATGAAAACCAAACCAGCCTTTTAAGAGGGGCACTACAACTACTCCTTGTTATTATGTTGTTCATTATGACGATAAAGATAACGATAATGATAATAATGATAATTATATTTATGTTGACAATATGATTATAATGCTGTGTGTTACTATGACAAGGGGAGAGAGGAGGCGGAGGAGAACCAGTGATGATGATGACGGTGACGATGATGATGACGATGACGATGAAGAAAGAATAAGTAGTTTCCAGAAGATGATGATAATAATGGTTATAATTGTAATGACTACATAATTATTAGTTATTATGATCATTATGATGATGATGATGAAAATAACTTCGATGAAAGCTGGTACGTACGAAAAGGAGGATAAAGATGATATTGAAATAACTTTTACTGCAGCGCACGCACGCACGCACACGCACACGCACACGCATGCACGCGCGCGCGCGTACCTTGTAAACAACGCCTTATTTTGCCGCTCCCAAAGACGTTGAAACTTGACCCTTGGATTAGTTTTGTCCCTTTAGTGCCGTCAATACGTCCTCTCCACGGATACAACTGATACAGGTGGTTTTAGTGTTCAGCACCGGTCCGGAAATAAAGGGCTGGAGACCAAGTTGCCTGACGATGACGTCCTGTCGTTGGCAGACTGCAGCACAGTGGAACACTCCGTTGATTCAACCAGACGGTGATTGACAGACTGCAACATGGCTGCACTCAACGGAAACTGGAAACTGATCTCTGTTGATAACTTTGTCCCTTACCTGGACGCTATTGGTATGTATGACCATTTTCACTTTCATGTATCAGGAGAGAGAGAGACGGAGACGGAGACGGAGACAGAGACAGAGAGAATGGTGTGTGTGTGTGGGGGGGGGGGGGGGGTTACTGCGCGTGCGATTGTCTTACATATGTATTTACCTACTTATCTACTTACTGACTACGTGCACCATGTGTCTGTGTGCACGTACATATGTGAGTGTTACTGTTAGTGTGTGTGTGTGTGTGTTGTTGTTGTTATCTTCAATTTAAAGTCTTTCCACATTGTGATATTAGACGAAGAAAAATGGTGTGGAGAGGTGTGTGGGGGGTTATCTTGTAATCATATACAAAAAAAAAACCCATCTTTACAATACAATATAAAAAAAAAGTTTAAAAAGAAAAGAAAAAAAAGAAAGGTATGGGAATACCAAGTGTGTGTGTGTGTGTGTGTGTGTGTGTGTGATGATGATGAGTTAGTGGATGGATGGGGGTGAGAGTGAGTGCAATTGCCTCTATAGCTTTTTCTGTGTTCACACCGACTGTTGCAGTTAGCGTGTGTGCGTGTGTGTGTGTGTGTGGGGGGGGGGGGGGGGGGGGGGTATGTGTGTTGATGTGGGAGCTGAGGATGGGGCTGGTGGTTGGGTAGCTGGATGGGAAAGAGTGAATGTGCATCGCCCGACTTCCATAATTATTGTCTTCTCTGTTCACATTGTCATGGTTGTTACCTTTGTGTTTCTTGTCGCTGTCATGATTGTTGTGCTTGTGTTTCAGGTCACTGTCATGATATGTTTTTGTTTCTGGTCACTGTCATGATTGTTATGTTTGTGTTTCTTATCACTAATATCAAAATGAACGAGAGAGGGAACGTGCCTGTTTCGACTCGCATGTTAATAATTGAAACCAGAATGGGAAGTCTTTTGGATATAACACCATTTTCCACTTTGTTTGGTTTTTTTTTCTTCTCCCGTATATACAGGGTGGTTCAACAACGAGATTCCCTACGCCAATACCCCGCCACACCATGCCATTTTTGTGATAAAGTTGATAGGAACCAGAAAGAAAAGCCAAATGCACACATACTCTCAGAAGTTCACACAAACACACATTGACACACGTTCTCTCACTCACTCACTCCACACACACACACACACACACACACACACACACACACACACACACACACACACACGCACACACACTCTTACTTTTTTTTACTTACTACGTTCTTACTTCATGTGTGAGTGTGCGTATGGCTGAGCTCGTACGTGTGTTAATGTTACTGTTGGTGTTACACACACACACACACACACACACACACACACACACACACACACACACACACACACACTGAAACACATAAATCCGACAGTCCTCAACCAGTATATCATCTGCACCAGGCGGATCTGTTACCGAACAATAGCCATTTCTTTTTCTTTCCCCTTTCGCACAAGGGCAGATTCCTCGTCACTTAGCAATTTCACTCCGAGGGCAATTCCCCACCCCCACCCAACCCACCTTCTCTCTCTCTCTCTAGTGGAAAGAGATGCTTGACAAAAGGAGGGGAGGGAGAGGAGTGGGGAGAGAAGGTGGAGGTGTGTTCACGCGGAGCCGGTGTAGGAGGCAAAAAAGACTTCCAGGAAAAAAACACAGGGAGTGTATTTTTCCTAGGAAAGAAACACTGCAATCTCGGAAGGGGAGTGTTATTTTGGCAGAGCTGAAAGCCAAGAGAAAATGTATTTGTTGAACCTCTGTGGGCACTTCGAAAGGGTTGTTTCATGCGAGTGTTAAACGTGTTCTTAAAGAATTTTAAAGAATTTTAATCATGGAAGAATTAAAAGAATTAATTGAAAGAAAACTAGAGCAGTCTTTTTTTTCCTGGGGTAGTGTTAATTTCCTGGGCGTAGTCATTTTTTCCTGGTGAAGGAGTGTAATCTTCCAAGGAAAATAACACTCCTGTGGTGTTTTTTTCCCGCAGTGTTATTTTCCGCCGACACCGGTTCATGGCTGGCGTACTCCGTGATGTGAAAGGCTGGGGCGGCGCTTTCCTTCCTAGTCCTGTCCTTCCACTGGTAACTTGGGTCAAGGGCTGATAACTTGGGTCAAGGGCTGATAACTTGGGTCAAGGGCTTTGTTATTCCAGTCGTCCAGCTTGAAAACGACGACGTCATTTGTTTGACGTAAAGTACGTGACGTCTTATTTGAATTTGACGCTCCCATGTCAAAGTTGTTCGCGATTAGCTCTCGTTTTTATCTCATTTTAGTAACAATGGAAGATTAGTCGTACATTTTGGAAATGTTTTTAAAAAAAATCATTTTCTGCTGTGCCGTAGTTTCACTTCATTTACCATGAGTGATAGATCTGTACATTTATACTCTGTTATGATTAACAAGAGATATTCATACTTGGCCTGTTTTAGTTCTATATTAAGTACAAAATGTATGTGTAATTGCTCGTCTGCATGTTATAAATCATATTAAACGGTCTGGTCATGATTTCGTGTAAGTGGGTATTTGTTACGATATTTGCATATAATATTATATGATATATCTTTCACCCGTGTATAAAGTATTTTTCATCGGTGATCAGAATTTAAAAGACTGTAACATTGGAAATATCGGTGAAACTAGTGTTACTGATTTACGGCTGTTAGCAGTGGTTGACATCTTCAGGCTGCAAACAGCTGGAAAAGTCTTGACTACTATTACTCATTATGCAAAACGTGGTGTAGCTCGCACACGTAGTTGCTGAGAAAATGCTGATGCGCGCACGCACGTGCGCGCGCGCATACACACGCACGCACGCACGCACGCACGCACGTACGCGCGCGCGCGCGCGCGCGCGCGCACACACACTTCAATTACTTCAATTAGCCAAGATTAAGAACTTCCTGGACACCCATTCTCGAAAGCTCTTTTTCTGTGCTCATATTCTATCAATCATTGATTATGCATCAACCCTATGGGATAACTGCAGTGAAACCAACTTGAAAATTATTCATCGAATGTATAAAAGAGCATTAAAATTAGTATTACTAAAAACAAGCACCCTAACAACAGAAGACTATAAACAACTTAATATGTTAACCTTCTACAACAGACTTTTGTTCAACAAGGCAGTATGCATGCATAATGTTACAAACGGATATGCTCCTAAAAAGATAAGAGATTCATTTACAACTAACACTTATAGACATAGTCATTTATTATCCTTTCCTAGACCAAGAAATAATCTTTATAAATCTAGTCTTTTGTACTCCGGTGGAAATGTATGGAACAAGCTACCAATCACTTTGAAAAACAAAGAACAAAAATCAGTTTAAGAAAAATCTGAAAAAGCATCTCATGGATGGTTAGCAATCAATATTTTCTCAAATTCCTTTGAAATAACTTTTCAATGATTTTACATGATGTATCCTTGTGTATATGTTTATGCCTATGTACATGTCTGTTTATGCGTGTGTATGCTTTGTAGACAATGTATTGATATTGTACATAACTTAACTCTCTCACTCTCACTCTCACTCTCTCTCTCTCTCTCTCTCTCTCTCTCTCTCTCTCTCTCTCTCTTATTTCCTTGATATGATAATTATAACAGGCTTGAATTCTTTTTTGTACTCCTTCTCCCTCCACCCCCACGCCTCCATCCTACCCCCTCCCTCCTATTTCCTCTCCCCTCCTCATCCTCCTCAGATTTCACCCCACGATTCATTTGTTTGTTGCACCTGTGAGTTGTATAAAGACGAGAAGAATATCACACGGAGGATGACTGTGTTCCTCTGAGGCGGCGAGGTCATCAATCGAACTCTGGACAATGATGTGGAGGACAGTGCAATACTAATTACAGCTCTGTCCACCCGGACATCCGGCGGTCATTGACGTTTAGGTCAAGGCATCTGTCCCTTGATACCATCACGGAGCATTGTCACAAGATATATGATCAACAACTCAACTGTTTTGAGAATCTGTTCATAGAGGAACACATACACACACGCGCCGCGCGCGCGCGCGCACGCACGCACGCACGCGCGCACGCGCTGGCAGAATCGGCGTCATCTGGACACGATTACCAGATTTAAACAGATGTGATTGTCAAAGAAAAGCTGTTTGCCTTTAGTGGGTCACAACCACTCCATCAAACAGCTAAATATATTTGGCTACGTTTCTAATGTGTGCGCGCGTGTGTGCGTGTGTGCGTGTGTGTGTGTGTGTGTGTGTGTGTGTGTGTTCGGGCCTGACTGAGCGCTATGACAAACTGACGGGCGGAAAAAGGATCTAGGATCTTGTCGCAAGTTTCCTGTGTCACAATTTCTCGACCGGTTTAGCATCCACTTTGTTTCTCGGTCAGTGAGAATGCCCCCTTAGTCATTTCAGATGGCTTCAAATGTTCCCAGGAAGAGTTCTAGTTGTTCAAAACAGGTTATTTAGTCGTCGATAGCGTCCTCGGGTTAACTTTGTCAGAAACATCCTCGGGATCTATTGTCTAAAGAATTTCCAGTTGTTAGCAACGTTCTCCTCAGGGTCATTTCAGTCGGTAACAACGTCCTCCGAATCATTTAAGTCAGTAGCAACGCCTTCATGATCATGCCATTCATTAACAATGTCCTCAGTCATTTCAGTCATTATCAATGTCCTCGGGGTCATTTCAATCATTAACAATGTCATGGTCATTTCCGGCATTAACAATGTCCTCATGGTCATTTCAGTCATTAACAATGTCCTCATGGTCATTTCAGTCATTAACAATGTCCTCATGGTCATTTCAGTCATTAACAATGTCCTCATGGTAATTTCCGGCATTAACAATGTCCTCATGGTCATTTCCGGCATTAACAATGTCCTCATGGTCATCTCGGTCATTAACAATTTCCTCATGGTCATTTCAGTCATTAACAATGTCCTCATGGTCATTTCAGTCATTAACAATGTCCTCGCGGTCATTTCAGTCATTAACAATGTCCTCATGGTCATTTCAATCATTAACAATGTCCTCAGTCATTTCATTCATTAACAATGTCCTCATGGTCATTTCAGTCATTAACAATGTCATGGTATATTTCAATCATTAACAATGTCCTCATGGTCATTTCAGTCATTAACAATGTCCTCATGGTCATTTCAGTCATTAACAATGTCCTCATGGTCATTTCAGTCATTAACAATGTCATGGTCATTTCAGTCATTAACAATGTCCTCATGGTCATTTCAATCATTAACAATGTCATGGTCATTTCAGTCATTAACAATGTCCTCATGGTCATTTCAGTCATTAACAATGTCCTCATGGTCATTTCAGTCATTAACAATGTCCTCATGGTATATTTCAATCATTAACAATGTCCTCATGGTCATTTCAGTCATTAACAATGTCCTCATGGTCATTTCAGTCATTAATGTCATGGTCATTTCAGTCATTAATGTCATTGTCATTTCAGTCATTAATGTCCTCGTGGTCATTTCAGTCATTAACAATGTCTTCATGTCATTTCAGTCATTAACAATGTCCTCACGGTCATTTCAGTCATTAATGTCCTCATAGTCATTTCAGTCATTAACAATGTCTTCATGGTCATTTCAGTCATTAACAATGTCCTCATGGTCATTTCAGTCATTAACAATGCCCTCATGGTCATTTCAGTCATTAACAATGTCCTCATGGTCATTTCAGTCATTAACAATGTCATGGTCATTTCAGTCATTAACAATGTCATGGTCATTTCAGTCATTAACAATGTCCTGATGGTCATTTCAGTCATTAACAATGTCCTGATGGTCATTTCAGTCATCAACAATGTCTTCATGGTCATTTCAATCAACAATGTCTTCATGGTCATTTCAATCAACAATGTCCTCATGGTCATTTCAATCATTAACAATGTCCTCGGGGTCATTTCAATCATTAACAATGTCCTCGGGGTCATTTCAATCATTAACAATGTCCTCGGTCATTCGTCATTAACATGCCTCATGGTCATTTCAGTCATTAACAATGTCCTCATGGTCATTTCAGTCATTAACAATGTCCTCATGGTCATTTCAGTCATTAACAATGTCCTCATGGTCATTTCAGTCATTAACAATGTCCTCATGGTCATTTCAGTCATTAACAATGTCCTCATGGTCATTTCAGTCATTAACAATGTCCTCATGGTCATGTCAGTCATTAACAATGTCCTCACGGTCATGTCAGTCATTAACAATGTCCTCATTATCATGTCAGTCATTAACAATGTCCTTAGTCATTTCAGTCATTAACAATGTCCTCGGGGTCATTTCAGTCATTAAAAATGTCCTCATGGTCATGTCAGTCATTAACAATGTCCTTAGTCATTTCAGTCATTAACAATGTCCTTGCGGTCATTTCAGTCATTAACAATGTCCTCATGGTCATTTCAGTCATTAACAATGTCTTCATGGTCATTTCAGTCATTAAAAATGTCCTCATGGTCGTTTCAGTCATTAACAATGTCTTAATGGTCGTTTCAGTCATTAACAATGTCCTCACGGTCATTTCAGTCAACAATATCCTGATGGTCATTTCAGTCATTAACAATGTCCTTAGTCATTTTAGTCATTAACAATGTCTTCATGGTCATTTCAGTCATTAACAATGTCCTCATGGTCATTTCAGTCATTAACAATGTCCTCACTGTCATTTCAGTCATTAACAATGTCATCATGGTCATTTCAATCATTAACAATGTCCTCATGGTCATTTCAATCATTAACAATGTCGTCATGATCATTTCAGTCATTAACAATGTTCTCGCTGTCATTCAGTCATTAACAATGTCTTCATGGTCATTTCAGTCATTAACAATGTCCTCACGGTTATTTCAGTCATTAACAATGTCCCCATGGTCATGTCAGTCTTTAACAATGTCCTTACAGTCATTTCAGTCATTATCAATGTCCTCATGGTCATTTCAGTCGTTAACAATGTCCTTACAGTCATTTTAGTCATTAACAATGTCTTCATGGTCATTTCAGTCATTAACAATGTCCCCAGGGCCATTTCAGTCATTAACAATGTCCTTACTGTCATTTCAGTCATTAACAATGTCATGTTCATTTCAGTCTCCTCGGGGTAATTTCAGTCATTAACAATGTCTTTATGGTCATTTCAGTCATTAACAATGTCCTCGGGGTCATTTCAGTCATTAACAATGTCCTTACAGTCATTTCAGTCATTAACAATGTCTTCATGGTCATTTCAGTCATTAACAATGTCATGGTCATTTCAGTCATTAACAATGTCTTCATGGTCATTTCAGTCATTAACAATGTCCTTACAGTCATTTTAGTCATTAACAATGTCCTCAGGGTCATTTCAGTCGTTAACAATGTCCTTACAGTCATTTCGGTCATTAACAATGTCTTCATGGTCATTTCAGTCATTAACAATGTCAGTCATTTCAGTCATTAACAATGTCCTCATGGTCATTTCAATCATTAACAACGTCCTCATGGTCCTTTCAATCATTAACAATGTCATGGTCATTTCAGTCGTTAACAATGTCCTTATGGTAATTTCAGTCATTAACATTGTCCTCATGGTCATTTCAGTCATTAATAATGTCCTCACTGTCATTTCAGTCGTTAACAATGTCCTTAGTCATTTCAGTCATTAACAAGTCCTCAGGGTCATTTCAGTCATTAACAATCTCCTCATGGTCATGTCAGTCATTAACAATGTCCTTAGTCATTTCAGTCATTAACAATGTCCTCATGGTCATTTCGGTCATTAACAATGTCCTCATGGTCATTTCAGTCATTAACAATGTCCTTAGTCATTTCAGTCATTAACAATGTCCTCATAGTCATTTCAGTCATTAACAATATCCTCATGGTCATGTCAGTCATTAACAATGTCCTTACAGTCATTTCAGTCATTAACAATGTCATGGTCATTTCAGTCATTAACAATGTCCTTACAGTCATTTCAGTCATTAACAATGTCCTCATGGTCATTTCAGTCATTAACAATGTCCTCATGGTCATGTCAGTCATTAACAATGTCCTAACAGTCATTTCAGTCATTAACAATGTCTTCATGGTCATTTCGGTCATAAAAATGTCCTCATGGTCATTTCAGTCATTAATGTCTTCATGGTCATTTCAGTCATTAACAATGTCCTCACGGTCATTTCAGTCTTAAACAATGTCCTGATGGTCATTTCAGTCGTTAACAATGTCTTCACGATGATTTCAGTCATTAACAATGTCCTCATGGTCATTTCAGTCACTAACAATCTCTCCATGGTCATTTCAATCATTAACAATGTCCTCACGGTCATTTCAGTCATTAACAATGTCCTCACGGTCATTTCAGTCATTAACAATGTCCTGATGGTCATTTCAGTCATTAACAATGTCCTTACATTCATTTTAGTCATTAACAATGTCTTCATGGTCATTTCAGTCATTAACAATGTCCTCATGGTCATTTCAGTCATTAACAATGTCCTCTCTGTCAGTCCAGTCATTAACAATGTCTTCATGGTCATTTCAGTCATTAACAATGTCTTCATGGTCATTTCAGTCATTAACAATGTCCTCATGGTCATTTCAGTCATTAAAAATGTCCTCATGGTCATTTCAGTCGTTAACAATGTCCTTACAGTCATTTCAGTCATTAACAATGTCTTCATGGTCATTTTAGTCATTAACAATGTCCTTAGTCATTTCAGTCATTAACAATGTCCTCATGGTCCTCATGGTCCTTTCAATCATTAACAATGTCCTCATGGTCATTTCAGTCGTTAACAATGTCCTTATGGTAATTTCAGTCATTAACAATGTCCTCATGGTAATTTCAGTCATTAACAATGTCTTCATGGTCATTTCAGTTATTAGCAATGTCCTCGTGGTCATTTCAGTCATTAACAATGTCCTCATGGTTATTTCAGTCATTAATGTCCTGATGCTCATTTCAGTCATTAACAATGTCTTCATGGTCATTTCAGTCATTAACAATGTCCTCATGGTCATTTCAGTCATTAACATTGTCCTCATGGTCATTTCAGTCATTAACAATGTCCTCACTGTCATTTCAGTCATTAACTATGTCCTCATGGGCATTTCAGTCATTAACAATGTCCTCACTGTCATTTCAGTCATTAACAATGTCCTCATGGTCATTTCAGTCGTTAACAATGTCCTTATGGTAATTTCAGTCATTAACAATGTCCTCGCGGTCATTTCAGTCATTAACAATGTCCCCATGGTCATGTCGGTCATTAACAATGTCCTTAGTCTTTTCAGTCATTATCAATGTCCTCATGGTCATTTCAGTCGTTAACAATGTCCTTGCAGTCATTTTAGTCATTAACAATGTCTTCATGGTCATTTCAGTCATTAACAATGTCCTTAGTCATTTCAGTCATTAACAATGTCTTCATGGTCATTTCAGTCATTAACAATGTCCTCGGGGTCATTTCAGTCATTAACAATGTCTTCACGGGCATTTCAGTCATTAACAATGTCCTCGGTCATTTCAGTCATTAACAATGTCTTCACGGTCATTTCAGTCATTAACAATGTCCTCAGGGTCATTTCAGTCATTAACAATGTCCTTAGTCATTTCGGTCATTAACAATGTCTTCATGGTCATTTCAGTCATTAACAATGTCCTCATGGTCATTTCAGTCATTAACAATGTCCTTAGTCATTTCAGTCATTAACAATGTCTTCATGGTCATTTCAGTCATTAACAATGTCTTCATGGTCATTTCAGTCATTAACAATGTCCTCAGGGTCATTTGTCAGTCGTTAACAATGTCCTTACAGTCATTTCAGTCATTAACAATGTCTTCATGGTCATTTCAGTCATTAACAATGTCCTTAGTCATTTCAGTCATTAACAATGTCCTCGTGGTCATTTCAGTCATTAACAATGTCCTCATGGTCATTTCAATCATTAACAATGTCCTTATGGTCATTTCAGTCGTTAACAATGTCCTTATGGTAATTTCAGTCGTTAACAATATCCTCATGGTAATTTCAGTCATTTAACATGTCTTCATGGTCATTTCAGTCATTAACAATGTCCCCATGGTCATTTCAGTCATTAACAATGTCCTGGTCATTTCAGTCATTAACAATGTCCTGATGGTCATTTCAGTCATTAACAATGTCCTCATGGTTATTTCAGTCAATGTCCTGATGGTCATTTCAGTCATTAACAATGTCTTCATGGTCATTTCAGTCATTAACAATGTCCTCACTGTCATTTCAGTCATTAACAATGTCCTCACTGTCATTTCAGTCATTAACAATGTCTTCATGGTAATTTCAGTCATTAACAATGTCCTCATTGTCATTTCAGTCATTAAGAATGTCCTCACTGTTATTTCAGTCATTAACAATGTCCTCATGGTCATTTCAGTCATTAACAATCTCCTCATGGTCATTTCAGTCATTAACAATGTCCTCATGGTCATTTCCGGCATTAACAATGTCCTCATGGTCACTTCAATCATTAACAATATCCTCATGGTCACTTCAGTCATTAGCAATGTCTTCATGGTCATTTCAGTCATTAACAATGTCTTCATGGTCATTTCAATCATTAACAATGTCTTCATGGTCATTTCAGTCATTAACAATGTCTTCATGGTCATTTCAGTCATTAACAATGTCCTCGTGGTCATTTCAGTCATTAACAATGTCTTCATGGTCATTTCAGTCATTAACAATGTCTTCATGGTCATTTCAGTCATTAACAATGTCTTCATGGTCATTTCAGTCATTAACAATGTCCTCATGGTCATTTCAGTCATTAACAATGTCCTCTTGGTCATTTCAGTCATTAACAATGTCCTCTTGGTCATGTCAGTCATTAACATTGTCCTCATGGTCATTTCAGTCATTAACATTGTCCTCATGGTCATTTCAATCAACAATGTCCTGATGGTCATTTCAATCATTAACAATGTCCTCATGGTCATTTCAGTCATTAACAATATCCTCGTGGTCATTTCAATCATTAGCAATGTCCTCGCTGTCATTTCAGTCATTAACAATGATCAGTCATTAACAATGTCTTCATGGTCATTTCAGTCATTAACAATGTCCTTACAGTCATTTGTCATTAACAATGTCCTCATGGTCATTTCAATCATTAACAATGTCCTCATGGTCATTTCAATCATTAACAATGTCCTCATGGTCATTTGTCATTAACATTGTCGTCATGGTCATTTCAGTCATTAACAATGTCCTCATGGTCATTTCAGTCATTAACAATGTCTTCACGGTCATTTCAGTCATTAACGATGTCCTCACTGTCATATCGGTCATCGACAACGTCCTGACGGTCATTTCAATCATTAACACCGTCCTTAGTGTCGTATCAGTAATAACGTCCTCGAGGTCATTTCAATCATTATCACGCCCTGAGGGTCAAGTCAGTTGTTTACGACACCCCACAGAGGACATTTCCGTTTCCAAGCTGTGGACGTTCTTTCATCGTCAAAGTGACCATGGCGTTTTTTTTGTTTTTGTTGTATTTTTCAAAAAACGGACAGGTTTTATGCATATCTACAGCGACATCCTACTATGAAAGACGAAGTGGAGAAGTCTTCTGTTTGAACTGCTTCGCTGTCAGATGTGGGATGAATTCTACAGTGAAAGACGAGGTGGAGAAGTCTTCTGGTTGAAGTGCTTTGCTGTCAGATGTGGGATGAATTCTACAGTGAAAGACGGGGTGGAGAAGTGCTTTGCTGTCAGATGTGGGATGAATTCTACAGTGAAAGACGGGGTGGAGAAGTGCTTTGCTGTCAGATGTGGGATGAATTCTACAGTGAAAGACGGGGTGGAGAACTGCTTTGCTGTCAGATGTGGGATGAATTCAGACCTGCTGTGAACGGAGATGAGAGTACACGGAAAAGGAAGGAAGGGTGGAAGGGGAGGGGGGGGGGGTGGTCGATCGTGTGTGGGAAAGGGAAAGCGAGAGAGAGAGAGAGAGAGAGAGAGAGAGGGGGGGGGGGGGGGGGAGGGGGAGGGCAGATAGACGGACAGACAGGCAGACGAAGTATACGTCCTTTTTCCTTGAACTTTTATAAAAATTATTACTCGATGAACATTATGTGACAGAGACGCTCAAAACCTTCATCTTTTTTGCTCTACTTAAATACATGATACGGTAGGTGTATTCGAATTTCTTACTGGTTCCTGTGTAAATAATTAGTCATCAACGAGCCTCCCCAGCTCATTAGTAATACTTGAACTCTCTCTCTCTCTCTCTCTCTCTCTCTCTCTCTCTCTCTCTCTCTCTCTCTCTCTCTCTCTCTCTCTCACGCACGCATACACGCATACACGCACACACGCATACACATATTTATATATGAATGTGTGTGCTGTCTGTCTGTCTCTCTGTCTCTGTGTGTGTGTGTGTGTCGGTCTGTCTGTGTCTATGTCTATGCTTGTGTTTGTGTGCGTGTCTGTCTGTGTACATGCAGAAAGAGAGAAATACATGTACAGACACTGACCAGAGGATGGAGGAGGTTAGAATTTGAAAGGAGGTGGGAGGTGAGGCGAGAAGATGACAACACATTGTCGTTTTGCCAAGGAAACGGGCTTACAATCAGCACATGTAGAAGATGACACAACACAAGGAAACAGGCTTACAATCAGCACATGTAGAAGATGACAACACAAGGAAACGGGCTTACAATCACCACATGTAGAAGATGACAACACAAGGAAACGGGCTTACAATCACCACATGTAGAAGATGACACAACGCAAGGAAACCGGCTTACAATCACCACATGTAGATGACAACACAAGGAAACAGGCTTACAATCACCACATGTAGATGACACAACACGAGGAAACGGGCTTACAATCGCCACATGTAGAAGATGACACAACACAAGGAAACAGGCTTACAATCACCACATGTAGAAGATGACACAACAGCACTTACTGTCGTTTTGCCAAGGAAACGGGCTTACAATTACCAAATAGAAATGTGGAAACGGAAGGACGGAAGGGAGTGGAAGGGGGAAAAAAAAGGGGGGGGGGAGGGTTTAGCAGACTTACCCTTGTATCGTTAACGATATGCAATAGGCAAAAATGCTGTTTTTACCACCCGATGATGACTTGTTTATTAACACATCCTTTACGATGTGTAATAGAAAAAATGCTGTTTTCACCACCCGATGATGATTTGTTGACACATCGTTAACGATATGTAATAGAAAAAATGATGCGTTTACCACCGATGATGATTTGTTAATTAACACATCGTTTATGATATTAAAAGGGAAAAAAAAATGTTTTCACCACCCGACAATGATTTGTTTACTAACACAAAACGAAACAAAACAAAAAATCCGTGACGTGCTTTTACGGAGCTTTGAGATGGTGTCATTTTTCCGGAATGGGGATGGGGGTTGAGGGGGGGGGGGGGGAGGAGAGAGGAGGGATTTAAAACTACTAATTCCTCTTTCTCCTTCCCCTCCCCGCCATTGCCCGAACCTGCCGCTCGGCGCCTGCAATGCCAAACAACCTGTACCTCGTCCTATGTGGTCGCTGTTGGCCTTTTTCTGTTCTAGCCTTGAAGGGCAGGGAGATCATCTTGTGTTATGCTCTCGAGGTGTGGGAATAAGAGATCAAGGCAGGGACGTTCCAAGTCCGTGGTCGAGGGAGATAGGAAAGAAAGCGATAAAGAGGGAAGGAGAGAGGGGGGAGAGGGGGAGGCTTGGACATAGGCTAAAGCGATTTGGACAGGTCCAAGGTTTTGCCTCATCTGAGCTGATTCGTTTGTCAGTTGCTCAGATGAACACACGCACCAGGAGTTTGTCACCTCTCTCTCTCTCTCTCTCTCTCTCTCTCTCTCTCAAGAATCAGTCGAAGATGAAGTTCATTTTGCCCTGCTGTTTCAGCTTATAGTAATCTCCGTTTGCAGCTAACACCTACAAAATGTTATAATCAGCCATGCATGTTTCGTTTTTCCTTGCTAATGGCATCAGAAAAAGAGTGATTCGTAGTTTAGTTCTTTATGTATATAAAGCTTTCCAGTTAAGAGAAACATTGCTTTCTTGATTGACTGCATTTTGTAATTGTAAGGACTCGTGATACTGCTGCCTTTATGGTAATTTTCTTGTGATAATTATTGTTATCGCGTCTTTCATAAGGGGCTATGGCCTGAAATAAATTAATAATCACTCTCTCTCTTCTCTCTCTCTCTCTCTCTCTCTTCAATATGCCATGCAACTATTAGAACTATGGTGTTGCCAGTCAGCACAAAATGGCATCGTTTCAACCTGCAGGTCTTTGTGGCTGAATTCATGCCACAAACAGTGCAGTCAACAAAAAGTACTTGTCCTTGACCTTGAACTTGAAGTGTTTGAGGCCTCGTCGGGGGCCTGTTCACCTTCGAGACTTGTAGATGTAGTCCACACCTAAAAACACGCAGTAAACCGATTAATCTGTGATGGAGATTAATCTGTGAAAATATTCCATTTCAAATCATTTTCAAGCCTAGTTTAAATTTTTGTTGTTGTTGTATGGTTGATGTTGATGTTGGTGGTATTGCTTTTTGTTTAGTCTAGTGGATAACAGGTCAGAAATATAGGACATCCCTTAATTCCATAGAGAGTGGAGGGGAAATGTATGTGTGTGCGTGCAGGCGTGCTTTCCAGTGAAGAGAAACATTGCTTTCTTGATTGACTACATTTGCATGCTGCTGTTTCTGTGAGAGTAATTTGCGTGAAGCAAAAAGGAAATATGTAAAGCTGTGGCCTTCTTGATTCCATTAGCACTTCTTGTAGCAGATCCGTCAGCCACTTCCTTGCCATTTCTGTCACAATGATACACGATACACGATATTTTATTTGTCCTCATAGAATATAAGGAAAATTTGTTTGTGGTGCCATTATCAAAATTCACATATTGCAACAACTTATAAACAAGTATATCATTAAAAATATTCCACTCTTTGCACTGTGCTCAGTCATTCCTGAGATGATAGCTGACTCGGTGACAGTGAATGCGCGCCCACGTGGTTGTACATTTACGCCCCTCTCTCTCTCTCTCTGTGGGTGTGCATGCGTGTGTACGCACGTGCGCGTGTGTGAATTTCTTTACCTTGACTGGATACTTTGCTGAATATTTTTCTCGGGAGGTAAGATGACGTGTGTGTGTGTGTGTGTGTGTGTGTGTGGGGGGGGGGGGGGGGGGGGGGGGGGGGCTGTTTCTTTTGTGTGCCTGTATGGGTCTTGAAAACTTCTTATAATACCACAACAGCTGAATAGTAAATGCCATAGATGTACCATGTTATTTTCATTTTAAATACGCCATGATTTTTGCAGTTTAAATCGGCTATGTTCCTACGCGCGCGCGCGCGCGCGCACACACACACACACACACACACACACACACACACACACACACACACACACACACAACACACACACACCACACACATATATATATACACATACACACACACACACACACATATATACACACACGCACACGCAACATATATACACACACACCACACACACACACCACACACCACACACACACACACACACACACACACACACACATCACACCGCGCACACATGCACACCGCACACACGCCCGCACACCGCCCGCACACCGCACACACGCCCGCACACCGCACACACGCCCGCACACCGCACACCACGCGCTACGGGAAGGCAGGAGACTGACGGTAGATATGTGGTAGGGGAGGATGACAGATGTGGCGAGGTGACAGGGGTGGAGGGGGATGGTAGGGGAGGATGACAGATGTGGCGTGGTGACAGGGGTGGAGGGGGATGGTAGGGGGGATGACGGATGTGGCGTGGTGACGGGGGTGGGGGGGGGATGGTAGGGGAGGATGACGGATGTGGCGTGGTGACGGGGGTGGGGGGATGGTAGGGGGGGATGGTAGGGAGGATGACGGATGTGGCGTGGTGACGGGGGTGGGGGGGATGGTAGGGGAGGATGACGGATGTGGCGTGGTGGAGGGGTGGTGGTGGGGGAGGATGACGGATGTGGCGTGGTGACAGGGGTGGGAGGGGTGGTGGTGGGGGAGGATGACGGATGTGGCGTGGTGACAGGGGTGGGGGTGGGGGGGTGGGGGAGGATGACGGAGTGGCGTGGTGACAGGGGTGGAGGGAGGGGGGTGGTGGTGGGGGAGGATGACGGATGTGGCGTGGTGACAGGGGTGGAGGGAGGGGGTGGTGGTGGGGGAGGATGACGGATGTGGCGTGGTGACAGGGGTGGAGGGAGGGGGGGTGGTGGGGGAGGATGACGGATGTGGCGTGGTGACAGGGGTGGAGGGGGGTGGTGGAGGAGGATGGTAGGGGAGGATGGTAGGGGAGGATGACGGATGTGGCGTGGTGACAGGGGTGGAGGGGGGGTGGTGGAGGAGGATGGTAGGGGAGGATGGTAGGGAGGATGACAGATGTGGCGTGGTGACAGGGGTGGAGGGGTGGTGGTGGGGGAGGATGACGGATGTGGCGTGGTGACAGGGGTGGAGGGGGGGAGGATGGTAGGGGAGGATGACGGATGTGGCGTGGTGACAGGGGTAGAGGGGGGGGGGGGGGGGATGGTAGGGGAGGATGACGGATTGTGGCTGGTGACAGGGGTGGAGGGGGGGGGGGAGGATGGTAGGGGAGGATGACGGATGTGGCGTGGGTGACAGGGGTGGAGGGGGGGAGGATGGTAGGGGAGGATGACAGATGTGGCGTGGTGACAGGGGTGGGAGGGGGGGGGAGGATGGTAGGGGAGGATGACAGATGTGGCGTGGTGAGGGGGGGGGGGGAGGATGGTAGGGGAGGATGACAGATGTGGCGTGGTGACAGGGGTGGAGGGGGGGGGGGAGGATGGTAGGGGAGGATGACAGATGTGGCGTGGTGACAGGGGTGGAGGGGGGAGGAGGATGACGGATGTGGCGTGGTGACAGGGGTGGAGGGGGGAGGAGGATGACGGATGTGCGTGGTGAACGGGGGTGGAGGGGGGGGAGGAGGAGGATGACGGATGTGGCGTGGTGACAGGGGTGGGGTAGGGGAGGATGACGGATGTGGCGTGGTGACAGGGGTGGTGGTAGGGGAGGATGACGGATGTGGCGTGGTGACAGGGGTGGAGGGGGGGTGGTGGGGGAGGCTGACGGATGTGGCGTGGTGACAGGGGTGGAGGGGGGTGGGTGGGGGAGGATGACGGATGTGGCGTGGTGACAGGGGTGGAGGGGGGGGAGGGTGGTAGGGGAGGATGACAGATGTGGCGTGGTGACAGGGGTGGAGGGGGGGGGGGGAGGGTGGTAGGGAGAGGATGACAGATGTGGCGTGGTGACAGGGGTGGAGGGGGGGGGGGGGAGGTGGTAGGGGAGGATGACAGATGTGGCGTGGTGAAGGGGTGGAGGGGGGGGGGGGAGGATGGTAGGGGAGGATGACAGATGTGGCGTGGTGACAGGGGTGGAGGGGGAGGAGGATGACAGATGTGGCGTGGTGACAGGGGTGGAGGGGGGAGGAGGATGACGGATGTGGCGTGGTGACAGGGGTGGAGGGGGGAGGAGGAGATGACGGATGTGGCGTGGTGACAGGGGTGGAGGTAGGGGAGGATGACGGATGTGGCGTGGTGACAGGGGTGGAGGTAGGGGAGGATGACGGATGTGGCGTGGTGACAGGGGTGGAGGTAGGGGAGGATGACGGATGTGGCGTGGTGACAGGGGGGGTGGTAGGGGAGGATGACGGATGTGGCGTGGTGACAGGGGTGGAGGGGGGTGGTAGGGGAGGATGACGGATGTGGGTGGTGACAGGGGTGGAGGGGGGGTGGAGGGGGGTGGTAGGGAGGATGACGGATGTGGCGTGGTGACAGGGGTGGAGGGGGGTGGTGGTAGGGGGATGACGGATGTGGGTGGTGACAGGGGTGGGGGGGGGGGGGTGGTGGGGGAGGATGAAGGATGTGGCGTGGTGACAGGGGTGGAGGGGGGGGTTGGTGGTGGGGGAGGATGACGGATGTGGCGTGGTGAAGGGGTGGAGGGGGGGGATGGTGGGGGAGGATGACGGATTGTGGCGTGGTGACAGGGGTGGAGGGGGGGGGATGGTGGGGGAGGATGACGGATGTGGCGTGGTGACAGGGGTGGAGGGGGGGGGGGGATGGTGGGGGAGGATGACGGTGTGGCGTGGTGACAGGGGTGGAGGGGGGGGATGGTGGGGGAGGATGACGGATGTGGCGTGGTGACAGGGGTGGAGGGGGGCTGGTGGGGGGAGGATGACGGATGTGGCGTGGTGACAGGGGTGGAGGGGGGGGGATGGTGGGGGAGGATGACGGATGTGGCGTGGTGACAGGGTGGAGGGGGGGGATGGTGGGGGAGGATGACGGATGTGGCGTGGTGACAGGGGTGGAGGGGGGGGATGGTGGGGGAGGATGACGGATGTGGCGTGGTGACAGGGGGTGGAGGGGGGGGGATGGTGGGGGAGGATGACGGATGTGGCGTGGTGACAGGGGTGGAGGGGGGGGGGATGGTGGGGGAGGATGACGGATGTGGCGTGGTGACAGGGGTGGAGGGGTGGGATGGTTGGGGAGGATGACGGATGTGGCGTGGTGACAGGGGTGGAGGGGGGGGGGGCGAGGATGACGGATGTGGCGTGGTGACAGGAGGGTGGAGGGGGGGAGGATGACGGATGTGGCGTGGTGACAGGAGGGTGGAGGGGGGGGGGGGAGGATGACGGATGTGGCGTGGTGACAGCGGTGGAGGGGGGGGGTGAGGGGAGGATGACGGATGTGCGGAGGTGACAGGGGTGGGGGGGGGGGGGGGTGGTAGGGAGGATGACGGAATGTGGCGTGGTGACAGGGGTGGAGGGGGTGGTGGTAGGGGAGGATGACGGATGTGGCGTGGTGACAGGGGTGGAGGGGGGGGGTGGTAGGGGAGGATGACGGATGTGGCGTGGTGACAGGGGTGGGGGGGGGGGGAGGGTGGTAGGGGAGGATGACGGATGTGGCGTGGTGACAGGGGTGGAGGGGGGGGGGTGGTAGGGGAGGATGACGGATGTGGCGTGGGACAGGGGTGGAGGGGGGGGGTGGTAGGGGAGGATGACGGATGTGGCGTGGTGACAGGGGTGGACGGGGGGGGGGGGGGTAGGGGAGGATGACGGATGTGGCGTGGTGACAGGGGTGGAGGGGGTGGGGGGGGTAGGGGAGGATGACAGATGTGGCGTGGTGGAGGGGGGGGGGGTAGGGGAGGATGACAGATGTGGCGTGGTGGAGGGGGGGGGGCGGTAGGGGAGGATGACAGATGTGGCGTGGTGACAGGGGTGGAGGGGGATGGTAGGGGAGGATGACAGATGTGGCGTGGTGACAGGGGTGGAGGGGGGGGGGTGGGGAGGATGACAGATGTGGCGTGGTGACAGGGGTGGAGGGGGGGGGGGGTAGGGGAGGATGACAGATGTGGCGTGGGACAGGGGTGGAGGGGGGTGGTAGGGGAGGATGACAGATGTGGCGTGGTGACAGGGTGGAGGGGGGTGGTAGGGGAGGATGACAGATGGGCGTGGTGACAGGGGTGGAGGGGGTGGTAGGGGAGGATTACAGATGTGGGTGTGGAGGGGGGGAGGATGACAGATGTGGCGTGGTGACAGGGGTGGAGGGGGGGGGAGGAATGACAGATGTGGCGTGGTGGGAGGGGGGGGGGAGGATGACAGATATGCGTTGGTGACAGGGGTGGAGGGGGGGAGGATGACAGAGATGTGCGGTGGTGACAGGGGTGGAGGGCGGGGGGAGGATGACAGATGTGGCGTGGTGACAGGGGTGGGGGGGGATGGTTAGGGGATGGATGACAGAGATTGTTGCGTGGTGACAGGGGTGGAGGGGGGATGGTAGGGGGGAGGATGACAGATGTGGCGTGGTGCAGGGGTGGAGGGGGGGGGGGGTAGGGAGGATGAGTGTGGCGTGGTGACGGGGGTGGAGGGGGGGGATGGTAGGGGAGGATGACAGATGTGGCGTGGTGACGGGGGTGGAGGGGGGGATGACAGATGTGGCGTGGTGACGGGGGTGGAGGGGGGGGATGGTAGGGGAGGATGACAGATGTGGCGTGGTGACAGGGGTGGAGGGGGGGATGACAGATGTGGCGTGGTGGAGGGGGGGTTGGTAGGGGAGGATGACAGATGTGGCGTGGTGACGGGGTGGAGGGGGGGGATGGTAGGGAGGATGACAGATGTGGCGTGCGTGACAGGGTGGAGGGGGCGGGGGAGGCTGACAGCTGTGGCGTGGTGACAGGGGGGATGGGGCGAGACAAGATGTGGGTGGTGACCGGGGTGGGAGGCGGGTGCGTATAGTGGAGGATGACAGATGATGCTGTGGTGACAGGGGTGGAGGGGGTGGTAGGGGAGGAGACAGATGTGGCGTGGTGACGGGTGTGGGAGGGGGATGGTAGGGGAGGCATGACAGATGTGGCGTGGTGACATGGGTGGTGGTGGTGAGGGAGGATGACAGATGTGGCGTGGTGACAGGGCGTTGGTGGTGGTAGGGGAGGATGCCAGATGTGGCGTGGTAACGGGTGGGGGGGAGGGGGATGGTAGGGGAGGATGACAGATGTGGCGTGGTGACGGGGTGGAGGGGGGGCTGGTAGGCAGGATGACAGATGTGGCGTGGTAACGGGTGGGGAGGGGGGGTAGGGGAGGATGGTGGGAGGATGACAGAATGTGGCGTGGTGACTGGGGTGGAGGGGGCTGGTAGGTGGGGATGACGATGTGCCGTGGTGACGGGGTTGGAGGGGGATGGTAGGGGAGGATGACAGATGTGGCGTTGGTGACAGGGTGGAGTGGGGTGTTAGGGGAGGATGACAGATGTGGCGTGTATGATCAGGGGTGGAGGGGGATGGTAGGGGAGGATGACGATGTGGCGTGGTGACAGGGTGGAGGAGGGATGGTAGGGAGGTAAAGACAGATGTGGGTGGTGATCAGGGGTGGAGGGGGGTGGTGGGGAGGATGACAGATGTGGCGTGGTGACAGGGGTGGAGGGGGGTGGTAGGGGAGGATGACAGATGTAGGCGTGGTGACAGGGGTTAGGAGGGGGTGGTAGGGGAGGATGCCGATGTGGCGTGGTGACAGGGGTGGGGAGGGGGGTGGATAGGGTGAGGATGACAGATGTGTCGTGGTGACAGGGGGAGGAGGGGGAGTGTAGGGGAGGATGACAGATGTGGCGTGGTGACAGGGTGGAGGGGGGATGGTGGGGGGATGACAGATGTGGTGGTGGCAGGGGGTGGAGGGGAGGTTGGGAGGATGACAGATGTGGCGTGGGTGGAGGGGGGGGGAGGATGAGGAGTTGTGGCGTGGTGGGGGGGGGGGGAGGATGACCAGATGTGGCGTGGTGACGGGGGTGGAGGGGGGGATGGTAGGGAGGATGACAGATGTGGCGTGGTGACAGGGGTGGAGGGGGAGGGAGGATGACGGATGTGGCGTGGGTGACAGGGGTGGAGGGGGGGGGGATGGTAGGGGAGGATGCGATGTGGCGTGGTGACAGGGGTTGGAGGGGGGGATGCGTATGGGAGGTGGACATGTGGCGTGGTGAGGGGGAGCGGGGGGGGAGGATGACAGGATGTGGCGTGGTGACAGGGGTGGAGGGGGATGGTAGGGGAGGATGACAGATGTGGCGTGGTGACAGGGGTGGGGGGGGGGAGGATGACGGATGTGGCGTGGTGGACAGGGGTGGAGGGGGGGGTGGTAGGGGAGGATGACAGATGTGGCGTGGTGACAGGGGGAGGGGGGGGGTGGTAGGGGAGGATGACAGATGTGGCGTGGTGACAGGGGTGAGGGGGGGGGGATGGTAGGGGAGGATGACAGATGTGGCGTGGTGACAGGGGTGGAGGGGGGGGAGGATGACAGATGTGGCGTGGTGACAGGGGTGGAGGGGGGTGGGAGGATGGACAGATGTGGCGTGGTAACAGGGGTGGAGGGGGGGAGGATGACGATGTGGGTGGTGACAGGGGTGGAGGGGGGGTGGAGTGGGGGGGGGGAGGATGAAGATGTGGCGTGGTGACAGGGGTGGAGGGGGGGAGGATGACGATGAGGCGTGGTGACAGGGTGGAGGGGGGGGGAGGATGACGGAGATGAGGCGTGGTGACAGGGGTGGAGGGGGGGGGAGGATGACAGATGTGCGTGGTGGTGACAGGGGTGGAGGGGGGGAGGGAGGATGACGATGTGGCGTGGTGACAGGGGTGGAGGGGGGGTGGTGGTAGGGGAGGATGACAGATGTGGCGTGGTGACAGGGGTGGAGGGGGGGGGGGGGTGTAGGGGAGGATGACAGATGTGGCGTGGTGACAGGGGTGGGGGGGTGGGTGGTAGGGGAGGATGACAGATGTGGCGTGGTGACAGGGGTGGAGGGGGGGGATGGGGGGGAGGATGACAGATGTGGCGTGGTGACAGGGGTGGAGGGGGGGGGAGGATGACAGATGTGGCGTGGTGACAGGGGTGGAGGGGGGGGGGGGGATGGTAGGGGAGGATGACGATGTGGCGTGGTGACGGGGTGGAGGGGGGTGGTATGGGAGGATGACAGGATGTGGCGTGGTGACAGGGGTGGAGGGGGATGGTAGGGGAGGGATGACAGATGTGGCGTGGTGACAGGGGTGGAGGGGGGATGGTAGGGGAGGATGACAGATGTGGCGTGGTGACAGGGGTGGGGGGGGGATGGTAGGGGAGGATGACAGATGTGGGTGGTGACAGGGGTGGGGGGAGGGGGGATTGGTAGGGGAGGATGACGATGTGGCGTGGTGACAGGGGTGGGGGGTAGTGGGCGGAGGATGACAGATGTGGCGTGGTACAGGGGTGGGGGGGGGGGGATGGTGGGGAGGATGACAGATGTGGCGTGGTGACAGGGGTGGAGGGGGGATGGTAGGGGAGGATGAGATGTGGCGTGGTGACAGGGGTGGAGGGGAGGTGGTAGGGGAGGATGACAGATGTGGCGTGGTGACAGGGGTGGGGTGGTGGGGAGGATGACAGATGTGGCGTGGTGACAGGGGTGGAGGGGGATGGTAGGGGAGGATGACAGATGTTGGGTGGTGACAGGGGTGGAGGGGGAGCTCGGGAGAAGGCCTCGATGTGACTGACAGAGACTCATCACGGAGATCAGATCGGAGGGCGAGCCATCCTCACCACACCCATCTTCCCTCGACAGTGAAGGCCACGCAGAAAGGAGTTCAAGTCGGCTTCATGGAGGGCGGGGGAGATCCGGTGTGTGTGATGCGGTGTGGCGCGTGCGGGCGGCGTGTGTGTGTATGTGTTTCATTCCAAGTTTTATGGGAGATCATACGATGTGTATGTGTGTGTGAGAACAAGACATATATTTTTTTTATTGCCATATGGAAAACAGAGTTGAGTGTAGTGTATGGGGGGGGGGGGGGGGGGGGGGGGGGGATACGGAGGGTTGTGTGTATACGGTGGCGGTGAATAGTGAACGCCCGCGCACTTGCGCGAGTGTGCGTTATCTGTGTGTGTGTGTGTGTGTGTGTGGAGAGTTGGGGGGGGGGGGGGGGGAGGGAGGGTTGTGTGTACATGTGCGGTTGAACATATATGACGCCAGGCACTTGCGTGGTGTACAGGTTATCTGGTGTGTGTGGGAGTGTGTGTTGTGTGTGTGATGTGGTGGAGGGGGGGAGGGGTTGGTGGGGGTTGACATATATGATACGCCCCGGGCACTTGTGTGAGTGTAGGCGTTATCTGTGGTGGTGTGGTGTGTGTGGTGTAGCGGTTGTCACAGTGGAAGGGGAACCTAGAGAAGAGTGTCGGGTATTTATCCGCCGTGTCAGGAGCGTGGAGGGGAACCATGGTGGGAGGTCAGTCATGCTTCTTGCTTAACTCGACACCAAAAAATGGACGTTCGGTCCCTGTCATCTTCTCATTCTCGTGTGTGTGTGTGTGTGTGTGTGTGTTGTGGTGTGCGCTGCGTGCGTGTCAGGTGGTGTGGTGTGTGTATGTCAGGTGTGTGGCAGTGGAGAGAGGTGTAGTGTGTGGTGTTGTGTATGTGTATTGACAGGTGTGTCGTATGTTTGTACTGTGTTTTTATATATATATTATTATATATATATTTATATATATATTATATTAAATTAATACAATATACTGTCAAAAAGAACGCAAAATGAAATTTTGACTGGGGTGGACATACAGTTGAGAAACGCCAAAATGGCCCTGATGTATGTCTTGAAGTCGACGTGCTAGGATAAACGGATCCGGTTGTCACTATGTGCACGTGCGTGTTGTGGGCCAGGTGCGACAGTGCAAACATTGGGTTGTGCTTCTGTTGTTTCGCCTGCAAAGCATGCCCAACTCAGTGGTGAACACACACACACCATGGTCATAGTGCAGTATAAAAGCGGGTCATTTTGGCAACCGGCAGGCACACCGTACCAAAAAACAGCATGCCACGTTTGAGCCCAGCAGAGAGAGAAAACGCCCTGGGTCGTTTGCAAGTTGGTCAGAGTGCAACTGATGTGGCCCATGCTTTGAATGTCTCCCCCAGTACCATATGCCGACTTTGGACTCGCTTCCAGAGGACAGGGTCATCAGCTGATGCCCGAGGTCAGGCCGACCTCATATCACAACGCCAGCCCAGGACCGCTTTATACGGCTAAGACATCTCCGCAATCGCTTCCTGCCGGCCTGTCCACTGTCCAGGCATGCGCTGGTGTCCGTCGCATCTCCGACCAGACTGTCCGGAACAGGCTGCATGCTGCTGGGCTGAGGGCTTACAGGCCCCTACGTGGCAACGTAATGACGGGGCGCCATCGACAGACCAGACTGCAATGGGCTACGCAACACAGACATGGACACTGAGGAACCATTGGCGACACGTCTGGTTCTCGGATGAGTCACAGTTTCTGCTGCAGCGCCATGACAGGAGGCGAAGGGTTTACCGCCGGGTTAATGAACGCAACCAGCAGAACTGCGTCGACGAGGCACCTCCGCATGGTGGCGGCAATGTCATGGTATGGGGGGCCATCAGCAACACAGGCAGGAGCCAGCTGGTGCGCGTGGAAGGTCACCTGACAGCCCAGCAGTACGTCCAGGTCATTGTTCAGCCACACGTCCTGCCTCTAATGGCCACTCCCAGGGCCGTGTTCCAGCAGGACAACGCCAGGCCCCACACAGCACGCCTGACCACAGCCTTCTTTACCGCCAACAACATCAACACCCTGGCCTGGCCCCCTCTTTCCCGGATTTGAATCCTATTGAGCACGTTTGGGACGTTTTGGACAGACGCCTGAGAGTGAGGGCCAACGCCCCAGCGACTCCAAATGAACTGTTCCGGGCATTGCAGGCCGACGTGGGCGGCCATCCCACAGCAGACAATCAGGAACATTATTGCTTCATTGCCCCGCAGATGCCAGGCTACCATTGCAGCCAGAGGGGGTCACACCGTTACTGACTTTGGAAGCGACCTGGCGATTTCCCTGAGGGTCTGGGGCTGGTTCTTTACCACAGCATTGCAGGGGAGACTTCTGTCCTACTGATGACCTGTTTTTGTCATTTTCACATTAAACGTGTTGTCACACTGAGCTTCAATAAATTGTGTTTCAAATCGGCAGCTTGGCATTTTGCGTTTCTTTTTTTGAACAGTATATATATATATATATATATATATACACACACACAATATATATGTTTATGTGTGCCTTGTATTTGTGTCACAGTGTGTGCGCATATATATGTGTTCGTTTGCATAGGTGTGAGCTGGTGGTGGTGGTGGTGGTGGTGGTTGTGTGTGTGTGTGTGTGAGATGGACACTATCATGAGTTTATCATTCAGAGTTCTGTTTTTGAAAGGGATACCACAGAGAACACACTTCAGAGGGGGGAAAATCGATTATGCGGGAAGGAACTGAAAGTAATTCTAAAAAGAAAGTTTTCCCCCCAAGATGGAGTATGGCTGCCTTAATGGCGGGACAGAAAAACGGTCATACACACAAAACTCCACTGCCTGTCTATACAGGCAGTGTCTGCAGGAGTATCAGCCTGCGTACGCAGAAAGAAAGAAAGAAAAAGTTTATTAGTTCCACAAGGCAGTTAGTACAAACAGATGACAGGAAGTAATTCGATCAGACTACGTCAGTGGTAGCTACCACGAGTTACAGTACTTACACAGCCACCAATTCAGGGAGCTCATGAACTGTCTGCCGGCTTCCGCTTGTGGACAGAGTTCAAGCTGAAATACAATTGTTTGCGGTTATATGAAGGACAATGGATTGACTTCAAGCTGAAATAGAATTGTTTGCGGTTACACGAGGAAGAGAGACGTTTATGATGATGACGTTTTTTTTCTCTTTTTCTTCCTCCTTTTTTTTTTTTTTTCCGGGGGAAGAGGCCTGGTGGGTGGAGAGAGGTGAGGGTGGGGAAGGATGGAGGAGCTTATCTTCAGTGGCATAATTCCCATGCTGCCCCTTCAGTGGCATAATTCCCACGCCGCCCCTTCAGTGGCATAATTCCCATGCCGCCCTTTCAGTGGCATAATTCCCACGCCGCTTTTCCCCAATGGAATGGCACACGGGGGAGCGCTGACCAGGCTGAACGGATTCTGCATCTGCCCTGTTGCATGCCATGGGTTCGCTCCAAAATGACTTTGTACAGAAGGCAATCGATGTCAGGTCGTTATAGGGCAACCCACCAGAGAGGACACTGCAATGTTGCCGAGTCATTTCGGTCACGTCCAGCGGTGCTTGTTCTGATCCAGCATACACAGGCCGCCAGCGAGAAAGCCCTCAACGCCTGACAGTGCGCAGTCACGGAGCTAGCAGAATGAGCATCTCCATCTGTTCCACCACAACCCCATGAACTCGCCCAGACCTACAACTTTGGTGAACTCGTCACG
Source organism: Conus ventricosus (assembly GCA_018398815.1). Taxonomy (NCBI): domain Eukaryota; kingdom Metazoa; phylum Mollusca; class Gastropoda; order Neogastropoda; family Conidae; genus Conus; species Conus ventricosus. Next base: position 64,448 of record JAFLJL010015624.1, read on the forward strand.
GGCAGGGAGGGGAAGAGAAAATGGAAACTTTATCAGCCGCTGTGGCGAATTGGTTAGCGTCGCATACTCTCGGCTAGGAGGTCGTGGTTCGACTCCCATCAGAACCATTTATTCCAGGTATTTTTCAGCCCCGACCGGCTCTTACCCAGTGCTGAGTTTGTTAAGAACTCAGTTGGGAAGACTGGAACCACACAGTCGAGTTTCATCCACTAAATGAATTGTCTCCGAGAGTCTTGCTCAAATACCCTGACCAACGCTGCAGGTGTCTGTATCTCTCAAGCTGGTTGACGCTGGGTAATGTTATGCAACTAAGTCTAGAGTACAGACTTGTCATGCAGTCTCAGACCAGAATGAAAACCCATAACATCATCTTCATGATCATCATCCCCATCCTCATCGATTAGCAAAAAAAAAAAAAAAAAAAAAAAAAAGAAAAGAAAACTAGGCCTGTCCAATACTGTGGCCCTTCAAGCGCTGCTCTTATCGTGACCTCAGTTTCGATGACCTCCACTTAAATGGCCTTGGTTTGATTCTGTCGATGACTTCTCTACTTGTGTGGCCTTGGTTTGATTCGTCAGTAGGGGCCTTGGTAGGTCGTCAGTTGGGGCCTCAGTAGGTGGTGTCCTGCGTATGTTAGATCAGAACAGGCGCCATTGAACACCACCGAAGAGACTCGGGTGCAGTGCAGTGTCTCCTCTAGTGAGTTGCCTCGTGACGACTTGATATCGACTGCCTTCTGTGGATTGCTGGTGCTGGGACGGGCCAGGCTGTGGCGTGGACGAGGGACCAGAGTGAGCGACGTGGGTGTGGTGCCACTGAGGTGGCACAGAAGATGGGACAGAAACGGAAGGAAGAAAGAAAGAAAATGGAAACTGAGGTCACCATGACAGCATGGTATCAAGGGTAGAATTTTTTCTTTGCGATCATTGAGAACGAAGATATTAAACGTTCCTTCTGGTCAGCTACAGTCTGTGTTTTCTTTCCGGAGTTCAACCAGGCTCAGGAGATACAGATACCACAGAGTTGGTGAGGAAATGTGAACAACATCCCGAAAAGGCATCCATTCAGAGAATGAAAGTCAACCGTGTTGATCCAGTCTTCCTGCACCATCCACTGGACACTCAACACTGTGTCATCCCACTGGACACTCAACACTGTGTCATCCCACTGGACACTCAACACTGTGTCATCCCACTGGACACTCAACACTGTGTCATCCCACTGGACACTCAACACTGTTTCATCCCACTGGACACTCAACACTGTGTCATCCCACTGGACACTCAACACTGTTTCATCCCACTGGACACTCAACACTGTGTCATCCCACTGGACACTCAACACTGGCTGTTTCATCCCACTGGACACTCAACACTGTGTCATCCCACTGGACACTCAACACTGTGTCATCCCACTGGACACTCAACACTGTGTCATCCCACTGGACACTCAACACTGGCTGTTTCATCCCACTGGACACTCAACACTGTCATCCCACTGGACACTTAACACTGGCTGTTTCATCCCACTGGACACTCAACACTGTGTCATCCCACTGGACACTCAACACTGCCTGTTTCATCCCATTGGACACTCAACACTGTGTCATCCCACTGGACACTCAACACTGTTTCATCCCACTGGACACTCAACACTGTGTCATCCCACTGGACACTCAACACTGTGTCATCCCACTGGACACTCAACACTGGCTGTTTCATCCCACTGGACACTCAACACTGTTTCATCCCACTGGACACTCAACACTGTGTCATCCACTGGACACTCGACACTGTTTCATCCCACTGGACACTCGACACTGTTTCATCCCACTATACACTCAACACTGTGTCATCCCACTGGACACTCAACACTGTTTCATCCCACTGGACACTCGACACCGGCTGTTTCATCCCACTGGACACTCAACACTGTTTCATCCCACTGGACACTCGACACTGTTTCATCCCACTGGACACTCAACACTGTGTCATCCCACTGGACACTCAACACTGGCTGTTTCATCCCACTGGACACTCAACACTGTGTCATCCCACTGGACACTCAACACTGGCTGTTTCATCCCACTGGACACTCAACACTGTTTCATCCCACTGGACACTCAACACTGTGTCATCCCACTGGACACTCAACACTGTTTCATCCACTGGACACTCAACACTGTGTCATCCGACTGGACACTCAACACTGCCTGTTTCATCCCACTGGGACACTCAACACTGTGTCATCCCACTGGACACTCAACACTGTTTCATCCCACTGGACACTCAACACTGTGTCATCCCACTGGACACTCAACACTGTTTCATCCCACTGGACACTCAACACTGTTTCATCCCACTGGACACTCAACACTGTGTCATCCCACTGGACACTCAACACTGGCTGTTTCATCCCACTGGACACTCCACACTGTGTCATCCCACTGGACACTCAACACTGTGTCATCCCACTGGACACTCAACACTGTGTCATCCCACTGGACACTCAACACTGGCTGTTTCATCCCACTGGACACTCAACACTGTCATCCCACTGGACACTTAACACTGGCTGTTTCATCCCACTGGACACTCAACACTGTGTCATCCACTGGACACTCAACACTGCCTGTTTCATCCATTGGACACTCAACACTGTGTCATCCACTGGGACACTCAACACTGTTTCATCCCACTGGACACTCAACACTGTGTCATCCCACTGGACACTCAACACTGTGTCATCCCACTGGACACTCAACACTGGCTGT
>JAFLJL010015625.1:7500-17500 GCA_018398815.1 Conus ventricosus
TTGATTCAGAGTGTGTCTTTTGGCTGCTTATTGGAAATTCGTGTGCGCTTTTGTTCAGTTGGGTATTTGGAATGAAATCGAAAAGGTGATAAACACAAGCACGCACGCACGTACGCACCCACGCACGCACGTACGCACGCACGCACGCACGCACGCACGCACGCACGCACACTCGCGCACACGTATGCGCGCACGCACGCACGCAATCACACACAGACACTCTCACACTTATTCACTCGAGCATCGATTGAACATTTAGTGTGAGATTGTGAGATTCGGTTATAATGTTAATCATAATGTACAGAAACATCAACTGATTATAGAAATGATTGCAATAAAGAAAATATCGCAAAGAGGGAACAAATAAAATGGAATAGACAAACAAACGGTAATATTACTACACACAACATCGTTGATGGATTTATTGATTGGATCTTAAACAGATAAAGAATTAGACACATTAAAGATCTCTTGTAATATTCTGCCCACTGATTAAACAGACAAGCAAACAAGAAATAGAGAACAAAAAGAGAGGAAAGAGAGAGAGATAAGCTATAACAAATCAACAATTCAAAAACAAAAATTTTGTAAACATAATGCGAACTAAATTCTTAACGCTCTCAGGGATGTACACATACATACGCACACAAGCGCGCACGCGCGCACGCATGCATGTTTCTGTAAGGAGCAAAGTGGTTTTAGAGAAGTACAATTATCTGAATAACAGAGCAGTAGACGAAACGATTCCTGATTCAAGACTAGTGAAATGTATGCTTGGATTGGACAAGAAAGTGTTGGCTTTGTGACAACTGGACCACAGAATTATGGACTGTGGTGTGTCTCTATTTGACGCCAGGAGCACAGACACAATTAGCCGTGTCTCCCTGATGAGTCCGATTCAGCGGACGAAAGGCCTAGGAGCAGGCTATACAAATAGATCTGCCTTCGAGAGGATTACGATGGTTCCCTCATGCAGCTAGTGAAGAGTTTTCATATTTATAATATATTTTCTTAATTTTTGTTCCCATTGTCTTCATCTTCAACTCCCCCCCCCCCCTCCCCCCCCCTCCCCCCCCCCCCCCCCTTAAGTTCTAATCTTTCCCAAGTCATTAATTTGATGATGGAGGGGTTGTTGGCCTGCGCTTGTGTTTCCCCCACTATTAGATTGTTCGTCTTTGTATTTGTCTGACTTTATTCAAGTTTAAAAGGCTGTGCCAGTCCTGAATGAAAGTTACTCTGTCTTAGGTTTTCTTATGGGACCAAGAGTTACCCTACTTGTTTATTGTTTACTTTTCAGTTGAGCTTAGACGTCTATTTGATCGTTGGATTTCGTTGTCCAAGATTGAGAAATCTTTTGAAGGTCTTGTGGATCTTATTTTAAGAGAGCAGTTTCTCGAGTGTGTCTCAAAGGATTCAGCTACTTTTCTTTGTTAAAAAAAAAGATAAAAAGACGTTTAAGGGTATGATCAAGTCTGCCGAGTCATACAGGCGTGCCCATCCCACTAAGCGCCTTCCAGGAAGGCTGATATAAATATTTTTTTGCTTCCGTTGCCTATGGAAATTCAGGATAGTCGGATAGAACCCCATTCCGTGGTCAGTCAGATAGAGGTCGTAGGTATTCTGCTCCACATACTATTGTCCAGAATCCTAGCACCTCAGCTAGTCGTGGCAATTTTTTCAGTGGTAACCGTCACCGTGGTCGTGGTGCTCGTCACTATTCTGGCAACAAAAGTTCCTCAGGAAATACGTTGGATCAGTCTACCAGTATTGTCTGCTTTTTGTGTAAGAAGACAGGGCATAATTATGGCTTCTAAATGTTCGTGGAAGTCGGTAGAAACCCTCCTTGCAAAGTTTGCACTCTTAGCCACCCGGATAAGTGCCCCTTTGTGGTTGGCAACTCGACTGTCGTCGACAAGTCAGCTGACAAACACTCTACTGCTGCTTGTTCGGTTATTCGTACTCCTTTCGCTTGTTTAGCTGCGGGAGAATTCACAGGGAAATTACACTTGGAGTCTGGTTCTTTCAATGGCACTCTAAGTTCTGTACTACGCGATATTGGTGCTACCATCTGTGGTGTTCGCAAGAGATTGGTTTCGGATAGCCAGATGCTAGGTACTACAGTGAAATGTGTTTCTTTCGGTGGACGTGTGGATGAATTCCCACTGGCTACAATTCCTGCCAGTTGTCCCTACTTTGAGGGCAGTCTAACCTGTTGTGTCCTAGAAAGCCCTGTCGCAGATCTCATTGTGGGTAACGTTTATTGTGTTTGTGAAAGCAGTGAATCCAGTGATGTGACTGACGAACCCTTCTCTTTGGCTGCCGTTACGAGGGCTAGAGCTCAACATGTGGACAAGAGGCCTTTGTGTCAGATTCCTGATGATCTGAACATTTCATGTTCTGATCTGATTCAGAAACAAAGGGATGATGAGTCTTTAAAGTTGTGTTTTCAGTTGGCATCTTCTGGTGAGGCAAAGCAGTCAGGTGCAACCACCTTCTATTACTATTTGTCAGACGGTGTCTTGTACAGACATTTCCTTAAAAATGACATTCCTTTTGATCAGGTTGTTGTTCCCATTGACTTCCGACCTGCAGTGCTGTTTGTAGCACATGATGTCATTCTGTCAGGTCATTGTGATTCTCGCCAAACTCCATCTAGAGGCCTCAATAGGTTCTTTTGGCCTGGAGTAACCGTAGATGTGGCCAAGTATGTTGCTTCATGTGACGTTTGTCAGAAGACAGTACCTGAAGGGAGAGTTTGTCCGTGTCAGGTTCGCTAAGACCTGAACTGATGCTATACATAGACAGACAGAGTTTACATCCTAATCTGGTTACTTCCCAACAGACCTAGGACTACTGAACAGAGATTAACATTCACACAACATTTATTGACCGTGAATACATTAACATTTCCACCGACAATACAAGCACGACAACCTTTTACCCCGATCAATCCTTCCCACACCAACAATGCACGCCACAACCAACACTCTCGCTCGCATACACACAATCACATCGCATCCACGTCTCCGCCACGAGCTCCGTCCACTGCAGCCGGCAGTACCTAGAGACGCTCACATCACATAGGTCATAGGGCACATAACACATAGCATCAACGTAATGCATATAACACAGTGCCAAAGTTAATCACAGACAGAGACCCCAACAGACTCCAACGACATGGACAATACACAGGGCCAAAAATCACGCTGCCCAAATTATACCACCCTAGTTATTGTTCACGACAAACACATTAACAGTACACAGATTCGCCGCACGACTCACGTATCGCCGTCCAAGACCCCCAGACACTATGACAATTATGTCCCACTCGTACTGTTGTTCTCAATCGTTCAGTGTGCACAACGCACATGCACGCGCACGTCCATCAGAACAGACACACCAGACAAGAGTGCGTTTCCTGTAACCACACTGCTGACAGACAGGGCGCACGATCGGCCGTGTGATGCTCTGCGCCACACTAGACCTCTGGTCACACCTCACAGCGTCCTCGACGCCCTTCCCCGTAACACCGGTGCCCTCTCCGTGCTTTCCCTCTGATGAAGATCACAAGGGGAGCAATGAAGCCACGTGCTCTCCCAGCGCTTCCCGGTCACCACAAGATGCAGGCGAGTGGTTATCCGCCCAGCCACCTACTGTGGCCAACAGACGCTCCCTCCTCACGCCCAAGCTGCAGTGATGTAGGGCGAAGGACAGGGACAAAGGGGGGTTAATGGGTCAATTGGACACTAGGTCTGGAAGAGGTTGAGGACAAACAGGGGTAAACATTGATAGGGCAAGGACATCAGAATGGGGCGGGGACAGGGTCGGAAGGACGCAGGAAGAGTCTACACTAGACGGTTGACCCTGGTAAGCTGTCTGACCAGGGGATGACAGGTGAACAGTAGGTTCCTCGTTGGAGACGATAGGGGTCTCTGCTGAGACGTCAAGCAGCCCAACGTAGGATACCGTCCCAACCAGGCCAAGACGTCCAACAAGGGGGATCACTCAAAGACAGCAACGAGCCTGAAGCTACGCCACAAGCTGGCAACAGCTATACTGTGCAGCGAACAGGCAAGAGACGGCAGCAACCAGGTAGAGTCAGCTGCTCTCACACCAGCTGAGGCACCAGTTGAAGTTTACGTAACAGCTACCACACGACTCGCTACCACACTGATGCTAAACAGTACAACCGCTGGTATTGTAGGTTCCTCTCCCTGGCTAACACAGCAGTACGTGGACACGCGGACTTCCACGGACTGGTTAGGCAATACACCACAAGACACTAGTCTGCAGCTCTTGGTGAACGAATCACCCACAGGAAAACTATCTGGCTAAGAGCCACACCTCCTGCAGTCTTGCCAGCCTAGATCAAAGTAAACTGAACGACCGTGCTGATTCCTACTCAGAAACGTTTCAATCCTGCCACCTGTTGAGAGAACCTGAGTGACCCCCCTTGTCAACTGAACCTACACACGCATACACGCGCATCAGACACAAACATCACACACACGCAACCCTCACTCACAATCACACAGACACTACACAAACCCACACACCACTACGGCATGCACCAAAACAGCCAGTGTAAGCAAAACCGGCTGACCCAGTTCATCTGGCCTAAAACTAGACTAAAGGCGTAGAGTAGGGCAAAATGCAAACTAGTCTATCTAAACCTCCACGCTCTCTATCGGCTTAAAAATAACAAACTTATAGTAAATTACCCCCAGAGCGCGGTGCAACCCCCCAAAACTGTCACTAAAACGGCCACACCGCTGATGACAGAGCGTGAACAGATTGCTCGTAGATCGTGACAGCGTGACCATGGTAACGACGACAGTAGAACATGCCGGCTCGGACCTGACAGTCCGGTACCCCTTTCTCCTGTTCCATTCATCGGCACTCCATTTGACCGTGTGGCTGTTGACCTTGTTGGTCCGCTGTCTCCTCCTTCGGAGCAAGGTCATCGATATATATTGTCCTTAACTGACATTGCCGCCCGTTTCCCGGAGGCTGTTCCCTTGAAGGACATCTCTTCTGTCGCTGTGGCAGAAGCACTATTGGGTATCTTCTCCCGTGTATGTTTTCCAAGGAGATTCTTTCAGATCAAGGTACTCAATTTAACTCTGACCTTATGAGACAGTTTCATGTGTTGTGTGGTACTAAAAGCATTCGCACATCGCTATATCATCCCCAGGCAAATGGACATGGTGAACGATTTCATGGCACTCTGAAGTCGATGCTAAAGAAAACTGTCCATTCCTACCCAAAGGAAGGCGTGGCATCGATATCTACCTGCACTATTATTCGCATGCAGAGAGTTGCCCTCAGAGAGCACAGGCTTCTCTCCCTTTCAGCTGTTGTTCGGTCGCCAAGTTCGTGTCCCTATCGCTCTATTACAGGAGTCGTGGACCCAATCGGATAGTCTAGATACTGGGGCCGAACCTCTTTATGCTTACTTGTTTTAACTCAAGAATGTCATTACTGACTCTTGCAAGTTAGCTATGGGCCATTCTCTCGATTCAGCTTCCAAGGGTTAGAAGTATTTTGATCGCAAGGCTAGGGAACCTTTGTTCCAGGTTGACGACGAAGTTCTTGTTCTTCTTCCCACTGATTCAAAGAAGTTACTAGCTAATTGGTCAGGACCGTTTCCTGTTACCAAGGTCCTACACCCTGACTATAAAATCCTTATTAAAGGCAAAGAAAAGGCTTTTCATGCCAATATGCTGAAAAAGTACATTCGTCGTCCTGCTAGGTCAGAAACTGAGAAACTCAGGTCATGTCGACAGTCACCTCACAGGGCAATTCATTACCATGGTCAGACATGAGTTCTGGCCAAAAGGAGATTTCTTTGAAGTGTTCTCCAGCAGTTGTTCCTTCTTTGAACCCCTCTCCAGAGTCTCATGTTCCCGAGGTTGCGTGCACAGTCGGTGTTATCCAAGACTGCGATGACGCGCCACCCATTCCTACCTTAGCTGTCCCCATGGCATCTTCTATGCCAGATGAAGAGTTCATGCACTACAATTTGATTGCACTTTGTCTGACAGCAATGCTAAGGAGCTACGTACAATCTTTGAGGATTTTCAGGATATTCTAACTCCGAAACCAGGTTCCTTCTCAGGTGATGTACTACTAGTGATTCCACTTACACCAGATGTTCCAGTTAGGAAAAGGTGTTACGACATTCCCTTCTTTGCCAGAGAGGTTGAAAAAGAAGTTGGCATCATGTTGGAACTCGGTATCATTGAGCCTTCAAATAGTCCCTATGCCTCCCCAGTTGTGTTAGTCAGGAAGAAAGATGGTACATATTGTTTTTGTATCGATTTTCGATCTTTAAATAAGATTACCGTCTTCGATACTGAGCCCATTCCTGACGTGGAAAGTCTGTTTCCAAGGTTAGCTGACGCTCAGTTTTTTTACGAAGATAGACCTTGCAAAGGGATATTGGCAGATGGTTGCTAAGCCCGAGGATCGACCAAAGACGGCTTTTACAACGCATATGGGTCTTTTTCAGTTTGTTAGGATGCCTTTTGGTCTTGTGTCAGCACCAGCAGTTTTCGCACGCATGATGCGTATGCTGACTTTGGATCAGTTCTCTGCTGTCAGTTTCTTTGACGACATTCTTGTGCATAGTGTATCATGAGATGCACATCTTCGTCATGTGAGGGGCGTCCTTTAGTGTCCGAGGTCTTTCAACCTCACAGCTCGTCCCTCGAAGATCGAGGCAGGCTTCCATTCTCTGGAATTTCTCGGCCATATCGTTGGAGGTGGTACTATGCGCCCTGAGTAGAAAAAAGATCGATAATATCCTGAAAATATCCACTCCTACTACCAGAAAGCAAGTCAGATCTTTGTTAGGTTTACTTATCTTCTACAGGAGATATGTTCCCAGTTTTGCCACTTTGAATACTCCGCTCTCTGACTTAATCAAAGAGGTTGGTCGTGCTGGAAGGTCCATTTCTTGGACTCCTGAGTGTGCTGAAGCCTTTCAGAAGATTCAGAGTACTTTGTCGTCTGCACCTGTGTTACTGTTACCTAGTTTAGGTAAGCCTTTTGTTCTTAGAATGATGCTAGTTCTGTGGGTTTAGGTGCTGTATTGCTTCAGGAGAATGATGATGTTCTTCACCCAGTCGTGTTTGGGAGTCGGAAGCTGTTAGATCGTGAGAAGGTATACAGTACCATCGAGCGAGAATGTTTAGCTATTGTCTGGGCTGTACAGAAGTTTGATTCCTTTGGGGAGTCAGGTTTATTTATTTATTTGACGTATCTTCGAACGTCAAATTTTAAGAATTCCAGAATTATGCTGTGGGCATTGTCTTTGCAGAAATTCTCGTTCGACGTGGAACCAGTTCCAGGACCATCGAATATCTTCGCTGATCAACTTTCACGTTCTTGTGAAAAACAGTCGATTCCTTAGAAATGACTTTGTTTGTTTGCATTCCAGCTTTGATGTCTTTTTCATGTATGCTTTCTGGAACGTTGCTACATGTGGCTGTTTACTTCCTCTCAGTAAAAACAGTTTGGACATTGTTTTTTTTTTTCATGAGGAGGGGGAGTATTGTGACGGACTGTTTTTTTTTTGTCTGGTCACAAATTTTTACAACCGCATTGGCCGGAACATGTACACAGAAGACCGGTTGCTGCTCACCTGCACTCTGTATAAGCCGGGTGAGCTGAAACCATAAGGCAGTCTCTACAGCTGTTCCGGCAGTGCAACTTCTCAGTGGCCGAAGAGGGACTCCTGAACGAGTTGCTGTGGCAGTCAGGTATTTCATTATTAGCAATTTGAAATCGCGAACCGAAATCGTTCTCCCCTCCTATAGGCGACGGTAACTTTCTCAGCGCCTAGGAAAGGTTTAAAACAAAAAAAAAGCTTTTTTGGGGGGGGGTATATCTTGTGACTTGATAGGGTGATAGGAGGAAATTGTTTTTAGAAAGTATGAATAGAAAGAAAAAAAAATGTTGTTGATGAGTTATCGGAAAAAGGAGGTGGCTTAGCTAGTTCATGGCGTTGTGATGCAAAACAGTTTATGTTTATTTTGCTAATGTATGTATGATAATGATTCATTTTCATGCGTTGTGATGCAAAACAGTTTTTGTTTATTTGGCTAATGTATGTATGATAATGATTCATTTTCATGGTGTTGTGATGCAAAACAGTTTTTATTTGGCTAATGTATGTATGATAATGATTCATTTTCATGGCGTTGTGATGTAAAACAGTTTTTGTTTATTTCGCTAATGTATGTATGATAATGATTCATTTTCATGGCGTTGTGATGCAAAACAGTTTTTGTTTATTTGGCTAATGTATGTATGTATGATAATGATACAAATGATAGTAAGCTCCGGAAGTAAGCGATGGAAACTATTATGTATTAATGGGTGGAAGATTTGTTCTAAATTTTGATGTGGGGGAGCTAAACAAAAACCCTTTTGATATGAAGAATGAATATCTATTTGGTGATAAACAAGAGTGTGCTGAAATCTTATAGGCAATGATTATATTTTTGGTTTATCGTATAAAGGTCTATGTGGAAATCCTTCCCCGTAAGGTGTAAAGCATGATTTCGAAAAGGTTTATGTGGACCCCCCCCCCCCCCCCCCCCCCCCGCCCCCAATGTGTAAAACATGATTTCGAAAATGTCTATATGGAAATCCTTTCTCCCAATGTGTAGAACATGATTCCGGAAAAGAGAGTGTGCTATTGTGATATTGTATTGAACTTTGTAGATTTCGCTGTGGGTATTTTTCCCCCCCAAGTCCTAGGGAAATATAAAGTAACTGTTGGTTATGAATATGATTAACAACCATGATGAATGATAGCCATGTTATAGTAGGCGAGATAATCAAGGTAGTTATCAGTCCCCCCAGGTAAAGTCGTTGTCCTGGTGTGACCGAGAACTGGCTGCCACTGCTTGAGGGTCTGGTCGTAGCCGAGATCTACCCCTGTCTCCCCCTGTTGGGGTGTGGAGAGGTCGACGTGGGAGTCGACAGTGACCCGACGTGCCAGCTGTGCCAGAGCCGCCGCTGCTGCCGAGCCAGAGCCGCCGCTCTTGAGGTGTTTGAACCAGCGACCTGTTGGGCCAGTCGTACCAGAGCCGTCGCTTCTGCCGTATTGGGGCCGTCGCTCTTGTGGTGTCAGAACCAACATCCTGCTTGTGTGTGAGCCGCAGCTCTTGTTGTGTTGGAGCCGTCGCTCCTGTTGTGGACAGAGCCGTCGCTTCGGTTCTGTGGGGACTCTGCGAGCTGCTCCTCCTGACTGCGTGAGTCCCAGGAGAGGACTTCCTCTACAGCGTTCTTCACGAGAGACTTGCGACGTCTGGGAACTGTCGTCTTGAGCCCGACGTGGCCAAAAGAAAATAATAATATATGTCTATATCTCACAAACTGTACGCCTGGGGTAACGGCGTACGTTCTTCTGCTGTATTGATATTGTTGTTTGTTGCTGTGGTTTGTGTTTTCATGGCTTGGGCAGCATAAAAACAGAGAATGTCGACTTGTTGCCTGACTGTCCATGTTTCGAATGGTGTGGGTGTGTGTGAATTAAAAATCGTACACGCATCCGAATTTCTGAGAGTCAGACAAACAGACACACGCACCAACGCATCCGTAACACAATTATCATTAGTCGTAGTAGTAGTAGTAGTAGTAGTAGTAGTAGTAGTAGTAGTAGTAGCAGCAGCAGCAGCAGCAGCAGCAGCATCATCATCATCATCATCATCATCACCATCATCATCATCATCATCATCATCATCAGGACGACAGCTGAACAGGTCACAATCGCTCAAAACGGTAAACGACAGCGATGGAAGTCCCAGAGAACTACAGAAAGACGGAACTACTAGCTCTGAATGTCCTCAGGGTGGGATTGATAATTATGATAGTGTTTTTGCTTCCTTTTTGATTGCATATTTATCTTCTATCCAGTTTTTCTGGTAGGGAAAGACAGCAACTCGTGGAAAACGCACTGGTCTACCATGCGAAACATTCCCGCCATTCG
>JAFLJL010015625.1:32500-35788 GCA_018398815.1 Conus ventricosus
ACTTCTAAAGCCTCGTCGGGGTCTGTGAATTGATAGACCGTGGAAAGAATGAGTTCATTAAATCCGCTGAAAGGAGTCATTGTCAAATTTTGAAAAGTTTCTGTAGGTAATTATCTTGTGGAAATTTTTTGGAACTTTAACTCCTCGCTTGGACCACGTAAAACATAATGGAGAATGGTCGCTACAACCGAACGTCGGTGAGCAAATTTCTATCATGGTGTTAACTGAAGAAGTATATATATGAGAGAGAGAGAGAGAGAGAGAGAGAGAGAGAGAGACAGCAGAGAGGCAGACAGAGAGACAGACAGAGACAGAGAGAAAGAGAAGGCACACACACACACACACACACACACACACACACACGCGCGCGCGCGCGCGCGCACGCACGCATGCACGCACGCACGCACACTCACTCACTCTCTCTCTCTCTCTCTCTCTCTCTCTCACACACACACACACACACACACACACACACAACACACACCCACACACACACACACGCACGCACGGCACGCACGCACGCACGCACGCACGCGCGCGCACACACACACACACACACACACCACACACACACGCACGCGCACACTCACACTACTCTTCCCCCGTGGATAACACACACACATGCAGAGAGAGAGAGAGAGAGAGAGTAGAGAGAGAGAGAGAGAGAGAGAGAGAGAGAGAGAGGAAAGACACAGAGAGAGAGACCGAGAGAGAGAATGAGAGAGAGAGAGAGACAGAGACCGAGAGAGAGAGAGAGAGAGAGAGGAGAGAGAAGAGAGAGAGAGAGAGAGAGCGAAAGAGAGAGAGAGGCATACAGGTCGTCAATGCTTCAATCTAAGTTTCCCTTCAAATTAACAAAAACGAAGATAACATTTATGTTGTGGTTGTCTTAAATTTTGCTGTAAGAAATGGTGTGCGTGTAAGAATGTTCCTACTTACCTTTTACTGTAATTTGACTTTGGATCTAGCGTTGGATCAGAAAAAATCTGAAAAAAAAAAGGCATAGATCCGATTTTAGACATTTTTCTTTAGCATGCGAGGAATAACTTGTTGATACAGACATATGGAATTGACTTTTGGCATGGTAAAAGCCCTGACATGACTCACTCCACCCCCCCCCCCCCCCCCCCCATGTCGGCTTGGCTATAGGAGCATGAACTGAATTGAACCTCTCTCTCTCTCTCTCTCTCTCTCTCTCTCTCTCTCTCTCTCTCTCTCTCGTGTTTGAGCACTTTTTCGTGAAAAAATTAAGAAGCACACACACACACACACACACACACGCACGCACGCACACGCACGCACGCACGCATGCATGCATGCACGTACGCACGCATCCATGCACACACACAAACACACACACATTCAATCACACAGACACAGACACAGACACACACACACACACTTTCTCTCTGATGTAATGATAAGGTCGGAAGATACAAAGACAAAAATGCACTGAACACAACAACAACAAAAGGGTGGGGGGTGGGGGTGGACAGGAGGAGATTAGCGGTCCAGGTACGAGAAACGTGAGGAAAGAGGGTGGGAAGTGACAAGGATGGGGATTGGGGTTAGGGAGACAGGATAGTGGCAGGGTGTATGTGATGGGGGTGGGGATTGGGGAAAGGGGGGGGGGGGGTTCTGTGCGCACTGACCTGTGGGGATCCATACCGTTCACCGTCAGTGCTGACCGTGACGTGAAGATGAGGAGGGGGAGTCCGGCCACCATCCGCCTTAGTGTGTCCATCGCCTCCCCAGCTAGCTCTGTCAACAAGAACAACAAACAGACATCACACACACACACACACACACATATATATATATATATATATATATATATATATATATATATATATATAATGCTGAACAATTAAGTGTGGGGGAAAACAAGTGCAGGCTAACAATTCTTCAGTCATTACAGAAATGACTTGGCAAAGGTTTGAAATTTAAAAAAAAAAAAAAATTGAAGATGAAGAAAATGATGGGAATATATTATAAATATGAGAAACCCTTCACTGGCTGCCTGAGGACACCATCGTAATCCCTCCGAAGACACATTTATTTGTATTGCCTGCTCCTAGGCCTTTCGTCCGCTGGATCGAACTCATCAGGGAGACACGGCTGGTTGTGTCTGCTCCCTTGGTTTCAAATAGAGACACACCACAGTCCATAATTCTGTGGTGTTCTCACCACCAAGGGTTCAAAAAAGAATCCAACAGCACCCCCAAAGCAGCCAGCGAAGGGTAGTAAAATGGAATAAAACGAAAGTGTGGAGAGGAAAAAAGTTGCTGAAAAACTAAAATCATTATGCAAACAGTATAAATGTAGGGGACAATCTTTGAGCCTATATATATTATGTGATGCCATGGGAGGGGGGGGGGGGAGGAGGGATGAGAGAAAAAGGAGAGAGAGGTGGGGAGAGAGACAGAGAGAGAGAGAGGGGGGGAAGAGAGAGACAGAGGGAAGAGAGAGAGGGGGGAGAAGAGAGAAAGAGAGAAGAAGAAGAAGAAGTAGAGAGAGAGGGAGAGAGAGATCACACGATCACACCCATCACACGATGTTTATTTACGAGGCCACCAGCCCATACGTAAATGGAGTTACAAGACAAGATGGGACATATATACATATCTACAATATAACCGATAATCAATA
This sequence comes from Conus ventricosus, assembly GCA_018398815.1. Taxonomy (NCBI): domain Eukaryota; kingdom Metazoa; phylum Mollusca; class Gastropoda; order Neogastropoda; family Conidae; genus Conus; species Conus ventricosus. The sequence goes on from JAFLJL010015625.1 coordinate 35,150, forward strand.
ATCATAGTCGATAATCCATAATCAATAGTTCAATCGGTAGTTAGCCATCGATAGTTTTTTCGAACAATACTTGATAGAAATTCTAGTCAATGGTCTAAAATCAATGATCAAAAATCAATGCTCAAAAACAAAATATAGGTTTAAACGTCATACATGCTTTCTGTCAAAGTCCTTTTAAATTAACATCCTCTCTTTCCTTCGTACCCATAGGTCAAAAATTGAGAAAATAAGAAAAACAACAACACCAACAAAACAGGAATTGGAACATCGAACATCAAACATCAATCAGAATCAAAATCAAAATCAAAAAACAACATCAAGATCAAAATCGGATACAAAATTTTCTTTCCTTGGCCTATAAACCTGGGCCAGTATATCTCTATTACTCTGGCCTATGCTCTTGTATTAGTTGTGTAACAAGCTTATATAAAGCATTTCTACTTACTAATTGATGGAAACTCTACTTCTAAACAGCTTTCTTTTATAATTGCGTCCATATTTTATTTATTACTTAATAAGTCTTCCCTGATGCGCATTGCGTAATAGATGTACATGGGAAATCTCTGATAATTTCTGTCTTTGTTTGTTGCAGTATTCCTTTTTGTAAAGTTTTTTTTGATTTTGGTAGGTCTATTAAAG
>JAFLJL010015626.1:0-34479 GCA_018398815.1 Conus ventricosus
GACTGCCCATTCTTCTGCAGGCCAACCTTGACTAGTTGCAAACGTTTCAAAACGACTGATGTATGCATCAATCGAATCTGATCCTTCAGAGAATTTTGGCAATTTGGTCGGGGGGCATAACTGCGCACAGAGTCACTGGAAACTGAGCTGCCGTCATCGTGGTCTCACTTGTATTTTCACTCGCTCTAACTCTAATTGAATCCTTAATCTTTCTGTTTCCTGCGTTTCCCTAGTCTTTCTGTTTCCTGCGCTTCGCTAGCCTGATTAGCCTGAATCCTTTATCTTTCTGTTTCCTGGTAAATCTTCTGTTTCCTCCTTCTCTACTGTGACACAGCGTCATTCCGCTCGTTCATCTCTTTCCATCTTTGTTGGTCTCAATGAATGCTCGCAACTCTTCTCCCCAGTAGCCTAAATCACGAGCGACGCTCACAAGTTGTTCAATAGGGGTGTTCTTTTCTTCCGCCATTTATATCTCTTTTTTTTTTTTTTTTTTTTTTTTTTTGAACAAGATTTTACTACTACGACAGCCAAACTGGTGGTTACCGACCGGTGACGTGATAGCACAATCCTATGAATATAATATTAGCTTGGAACAACGTAATTAGTTTTATAAGAAGCCTAGCGCCTGACCCAGCTATGAGAGCGAATTATAGGCAATCTGTACGAAATAAGTACTCTGGGGCTGAAATGCCAAGCCTAGTGTTAACTATCTTGGAAGCAATGCCAAGCCTAGTATTTAACTATCTTGGGAACATACAGTAAGACACTACCTTGTCTTAGGATTACAATACTTGAATCCACCCAGCTTCCTCTCTGAGAAGTTGAACAATTATAATAAATGGGCCAGAATATCCTGGCAGGCTCGCCAATAAATTGTCAACCTCGGGTATGTCAGTGGAGGAAGGACTAGCGCACAGCCCAAACACACTCACAGCTTGCTCACAATCTCATTCATATATCATGCATTCGTCACATCAAACCACTAGTAATACTACACATGATCATAGAACGAAACATCAATGCATATGGAATCAAACAAAATAAAACATTCTCTCTTTCCTTGAACTTCACAAAATCATTTATCTAAATCATCATTGACTAACCCGGGTATAAATAGATTTCTACTTTACCTGGCCAGGTGATCTTAACTATTCACGAATCACTGTCTTTTCTTTTCCTTTTTTTTCTTTTCACTGTGACTTTCACAAGCACAACACAACTGCTGGCACTGGTGTTGCTCTGCTGGCACTGGTCCGGTTAGACTGCTGGCACTGGCGTTGGTCTGTGGTTCTGCTTGACGAAGTGACGCTGCCAGGTGTGAGGTCGAACCCCCGGTTCAGATGGAACAGCGACTATCAACATCGATCTGTTCTCCTTTCTTTCTTCCTGCATTAACGCATTGCACTCTCTCTCTCTCTCTTAGTCTGCTCTACAAATGGACATTGTTGCTTTTCTTTTCCTTTCTTTTCTTTCTTTTTCTCTTCATTAGTTAGCAACTCTCTCTCTCACATCTCTCTTTAGTCCTCCTCTGCAGACTATCTATGGTGCTAAATGCTATAACTTGGTTCTCTCCTCTCTCCTCATCTCTCTGTCTCTCTCTGCCCCTCTCTCCTGCAGAGCTTACACTCAGAACCTCTCTCTCTCTCTGTCTCTCTGTTCGTTCTTCCCTCTCTCACTCACGCATTACTTTATCCCCCACCTACGTGTCCAAGGGTGAGTACCATTGGTCAGTATTTTTACCGCCTCGTACCCGAAGTTATCTCCCTCTAATTCCATTGGATATTCAAATCATGACAGTCACGCCTACACGCCTTACTCTCTGTGGTGGTCAATTGGTCATTTAATTGATTAGCTTGATTTCACCCCCACCCACACACCTTCCCCCCTTTCCTACTTAACTGGCGCCGTGTGGCTTAACTTGTAGGCACTGGTCACTGTAAATTGGCCGTATGAGTCTGGGTAGGCGCCGAGACGTCTGACCAGACCTATCGAGACCTGTCGGTCCAGCCACTCAGACTGTCTGCTGTCTCCTCGCTGTGCTTAATTGGCTGGAACCGACACATGGGGCCGTCTACCTGGCGCCCAGAGTGTTTGAGTTGGAGCTTATGTCCCAACAAACTGGCTGGCGACTAACCACGAATTCGGTTTTCTACTTTTGTCCGTGACAGTCTGGAAGACCCACTCTGAAAAAAATCACAAGTAAGGCTTCAGCGACAGACACTGTATCAATTTTTCTTCAGTGGAACCCGCTTCTGGATACCTTGTCGCTGTATCCACCAAAGTTAAGATATAGCGATATCCGAAGAAGACAGTGGTAAAGGCCCAACAAGATAAATAGCCCACCTTCCGAAATGGGACGGAAATGAGAGGCATTTTGTGCAAAGGTGCACTTGGGACGCGACCTTTCTGAGATGTCTTTTGGCAGATGTCACATGAGCGGCAGTATTCTGTAACTTCCTTTGTGACACCTGGCCAATAAAAAGAATCAAGAACTCTCTTTAATGTTCTTTTGATTCCACAGTGACCAGCGAACAATGCATCATGAGCCGTTTGTAGTACTGTCTCTTAAGTGGCTTTGGAACGACAACTTGTTTGTTGTCCTGTCCAGGCACACACTGTAGAGAATGTCAGAGTCCAGTATGTACGTTGGTTTGTCCGTTGGTATGTCAGTGACAGTCTGTTTAGCAGCAGAAAGTATTGTCGTCAGCGTCTCGTCTTTTCCTGCATTTCTTTTAGATCATCTGGGGTAATCTGGAGTTCATCCAGTTTTGAGACTTTTAGCAGCTTTGTAGCCTTTCCCGGCTCTATGATGTCTGATCTGCTACTCACAAGACAAGGAACAAACGATCCTCCAGCACCACCATGTACTGTAGCGACACCTGGCAAATTGCCCAAGATCAAATCACAGACTGGGTTATCGATAACACAAGCGGTGAGAAAATCCGGAGTAGTACGGTGTATCAACCGAAATTTTCGCCAGCGGAAACGTTTCAATCTTGCCTCCAAACGACCTACACTTTTGGACAGTGTCGAGATACCGGTTTTGAAGCACGAAAGATTTTCTTAACCAGGGTGGTGCACCCAGTGTCTCGCAAAACCAAAGCCTGCAATCCGTTGATGGCTCCGTTTTTCTAACACCAGTCCATCAACCGATTGATGTGGTGCCAAAACAAGGCCTTCTTCACAATCAGTGGAGACTAATGCGGATTTTGAATCATTAGAATTAAATACAAATGTTGTTGTCTCTGCTTCAAGATTTTCACTGGCGATGCCCCTGCCTATCTTTCCGATCTCCTTCAAGTATATGTCCATCACGAACGCTCCGCTCCTCCACCGACACCAGGACCTTCCGCTTTCCCAGTTACCGTCCCCATCGTAAACAGCATGGCGAACGAGCTTTCTCATACGCAGCTCCCAAACTCTGGAATAAACTCCCCTATGACTTAAGACATTCTCAAACCTTTTCTTCCTTCAAAACCTCTCTGAAAACCCACCTTTTTCAGCAATACTAAGAAGACAGTCATTACCAGATAGTTGTTTTGACTCTTATTGCTTCTGTGGATCGCTTAGTATTTTGTGCTTGTTGCGGCTGTTGTGTATTGTGTGTCTGTGCGTGAGAGTGTGTGTGTGCGCGTGGGAGATAATGGGAGGAGCCTTTGTTTTTCATTTTGAGCCGTTTTTCAATGCATTTTCTTTACATTTAGCAATTGTATTTTTTCTGCCTTTGTAAAGCGCCTTGTGCCGTGGAAGGCGCTATATAAATCCCCATTATTATTATTATTATTATTAGGTTTGAAAGGGCAATTCTTTTTCAAATGGAACTTGCCATCACAAAAGAAACATCGCATTGTCTGATCGGCAGCTGACTGATTTTGTGAACTTCGGTTCTGTCCACGAACTGGCCCAAAAGGTCTACGCGGTGGTCGTTGTTCCACGACCTCGGAACGTTTGCTGAGGAGCAACGGGTTTTTCCGGCGGTGAGTACTGGTACTGACGAAAGTCACTCGAACCGCAGAAAGATCCCTGTCCGTTCCTAGGATAAGCATATCCTTGAGGACTCAGAAATGACCCACGATTTCCTTTCCTGTAACTTCCCTGTCCCGATGGGATAGTACATGACGCATGAGACTCAAACATGGAAAATTCTCCTTTCCTAGCCACGCCCTTATCTGGGGTGAGCGATACAATACTGATCAGCCATCTGACACATTTCCTCAACGCTTTCAAATTGCCTTTCTTTAAGGAAAGTGGCCAGATCTTTGCTCACGCTCTGGAAAAGTTGTTCTCTAAGAAGGAGATCTCGCAGTGATTGAAAAGTTTTGCTCGTTTTTGATAAATCGATCATCGATCTAAACAATGACTCATACGAATTAGAAACGACGGAAACGATTCTCCTTTGTCAGGCCGCACAGAACGGAAACGTTCGCGAAACGATCGGCCCGAACATTGAAATTTCTTGAGGAGTTCTTCTTTCAACTGATCCCAAGTTAAATTTGTTTTTGCCGTGAGTGTGTGGTACAGTGTCAAAGCGCTACCCTTAAACAACGACGCAATATACAATGTCCACTTTTCCTTTGGCCAACCACAAGACGTTGCGTGACTTTCAAAGCGGAAAAGAAAACTATCTTTCATCCGTTTTTTTCCTCGAAAAGGGGGTAACTTTGGAATATATGCTTTTTTTTGGTTGAGGCGCACTGCGGAACCGACTGGTGGGGCTGGTGGAGGTTCTCTCGATGCCTGTAATCTTTTAATTTCAGCATCAGTCTCTAGTTCTAACTGCCTCAACTTAAATTGACGTTCTTTATCTTCAGCTTCCCTCTGTAGTCTTTTTTCTTCAATTTCAGCTTCCCTCTGTAGTCTTTTTTCTTCAATTTCAGCTTCCCTCTGTAGTCTATTTTCTTCAGCTTCAGCTTCCCTCTGTAGTCTATTTCCTTCTCTCTCTTTTAGCCTGTCTGCCCTATCTATGCATTGTTGCACATAGTTAGTAAGTTTTTCTCCATCAAAACCCAAGCGTTCCGCTTGTTGAACATATTTATCAAATCATCCATAATGAACCGTCAACAGATATAAACACAAAACAATTTCTAAGTATGAATAAATATAAGGCGTATATGATGATTTTTTATGTTTCACAAAACGTAATTATAGTATATACAAATAAAGAATTCAATTTCCGGTGTAAACAGAAAACAGCTTACTAAAACAGGGTAGATATCAAATCCAAGGAATGTATTTTTCCAAAAGTAATTTGCAAACTGCTATCAATTTGGAATTTTAAAAAATGAAGTTCATTGCAAATCTGTTTTTCCTAAGAAGGAAAAAACACAATAAAGTTTTCTGAAAATAAATTCTTTATAAAGTTTTAGTTCTTAAATGTTCTTGTTGTCAGTCTTTCTTACTTAATTCCAAATGAGTTCACAAAACAGATGTATCGCCTTATACAAAAAATGAATATAAACTTACAAAACAAATGGAAACACAAACAATTAAAAAGAGGGGAAAAAAACACAAACTAGCGGAAATCCTACCTAAAAGATGAAAAATGTAGAGAGAAAACTAGATAGGAGCTTATTGATGAGAAGGTTTAAGAGGTTTTGAAAAAGGGGGTGAAAAGGAAATGAAAGGATACACAGGACCGGAACAGTAAGAAGAAATCAAGAAAAGCAAAAGAAGCCCACAGACGCACCCTATTGGTCACTGTCTCCCGTGAAACTGGAGACGGGAAAAACAAATCCTGCACAATATACACAACACTACAGCAATGATACAAAATACTAAACAATCAATCAATAAATGCACATTCACCCAACGCAAAGAAAATCTCACAACACCAAAAAAAAAAACAGAAAATTTTATTAGGAGTCTTCCCCGCACTTGTCAACCTCTGTCCTGTTGAAGGAGACAAGGTCGGTTCAAACTCTGGGAAAAGGGGACTATTTGAAATGAAACGATAGGACAGACAAAGAAAAAAAAAAAACAAATACAGCTAATAAGGGCGATCACAGCTGCTCCCACTCTTGAACTAACCGCTCAATGTAGCGAGAAGCGGTGGGGCTCACCGATCGGGGAAAAGGACAAAATAGGGAATCACGGCTGCTCCCACTCTTGAACTAGTCGCTCAAGGTAGCGAAAAGCGGTGGGGCTCACCGATCGGGGGGAAAAAATAGGAACCAACAAACAAACAAACCACTAGCAAAATCAGAGTCAGAAAAAGAGAAGTCCTCATTCACACTGAAAATAATCTCACTCACACACATAAACAGAAAAAAATGCAAATACCAATAAATAATTAAACTTTCTCTTTTTTTTCCCCTTTCCCTCAAACCCTTGAGGGTACAAATCAAAATCTTTGTTCTTTTTTTTCCTTCCCTCAAACCCTTGAGGGTACAAATCAAAATCTTTTTCTTTTTAATGAAAATATATCTTTTTTTTTTTCAAACCCCGAGGAGACAAACAGAAATCTTTCCTCTGGGTTATAAATCAAAATTGTTTTTCCAGGCCCCAAGGGCACAAATAGAAATCTTTCTTTTTTTTTTCCTAGGGGAAACAACGGCAGCTACGTCGGGGTCACCACTGTCACACTGTCACTTTTGCACACACGCATTCATGACAGCATTTACTCCATACGCACACGCAATCTTTCCAATCAACCAAAAGGCGCACTACCGAATGTTTTTTCTTCTCCCCCTCCCCTTCAGGGAAAAACACTTTACTAAATCACATCAAACAATTTGTAAACAGATTTTATATATGTAATCTCTCTTTACACTGAGAGATAAACTAAGTGATCCAAGTTTCCATAAAGTCATGGCCTTCAAAAAACATTGGCCTAAGATCCAGACCAGGAGAATAAATAATTCTTTCACTCCTTGATGCTATACCTGCATCAGAATTTGGACTCGCTCCATACCACAATGATTCCCTGTCTCTCTGAGACAGTGTATCGCCCCTCGATTTCTCCGTCACTGGAGATATGTTTTCCGACTCCTCTCCTTCGACTTCTCCTGTCACTGGAGAAATGAGTTCCAACACCTCTCCCTGGAGTCGTGAATTGCCGGGCTGAACTACCGGTGTGTTCCCCCACACCATGGCCATCTTTAACCCCTCACGGGGTGAAAGGTGAAGGGTGAAGGGCGAAGGGTGAAGGGCGAAGGGTGAAGGGCTGAAACACGAATAAGGTTCGTGTAAGTAACCTGCTTCCCAATTTAACATGAATTCTTCTTTCTCTTTTCTTTAGGTTCTCCCCTGTAGCTTTCCCCAACTATCTATGGCTCCCTGGAAATGACTGGTCAGCAGCAAGGACGAGCGTCCTGACAGGTTCGAGTCTCTAGGCCATCTGCTGGGCTAAAACTGATTCTTTCCTCCCTCCTCCTAGTGAGTGCATACTCAGTGTTCAAAACACATGACCAGCACCTTACCAGCCCTTAGTAAACTATCTCTCAGTGGTCACTTTAACCAATGACCACGCTTCTTTCTTTAATGAGTATATCTCACAATTATTTTGGGGAAGCCGCTACACTAGTCAAGCCACATGAATATTCTTCCTTTTTACCTGTGGCATGGGGAAATGTTTCATATCACTAACTACATGTGATGGAGTGTCACATGCCTTCATGTGAGGCTACGTCACATGACATTTATCTTGGGCAATGTGAACTTTATAAAGATTTTATCAAGATTTTTACTGATGGTTCTAAAAAGGTGAGAGGGCTGCAGCTGCCATTGTGTGTGATAACAATTTTCAGGAGCCTACTTTGTTAAGATTGCGGGATTGGTCGTCTGTTTCTACTGCTGAACTGAAGGCTTTACATCTGGCCCTCAGTGCGGTGTCCAGGTCAGATCAGAATGATTTCCTTATTTTATCGGATTCATTGTCGGCATTGTCGGCTTTATCGACAAGTGTCACATCCAGTTTTGGCTGATATTCATGATCTTCATACTCAGCTTGTCTCTTCGGGAAAGCATATAGTTTTTTTGTGGGTCCCCAGCACATGGGAATCTATGGTAACTCAGTGGTGGACAAAGCAGCCAACAAGCTCTTGGTGCAAGTCTTTCCAGGAGGCCTATGCAGTTTGTTCCTCACTCTGATCTACGTCATAAAATCTAGTTTGTATTGTCGTGAACTGTGCCAGAGTGAATGGTGTAATCAAATTCATAATAAATTGTTTAAAAAAAATTGCCCAGATTTAACCAATCCTTTCCCATCGGTGGTACATAACTGTAAAGAGGAATCGGTTTTGTCACGGTTTAAACATATTGGGCACAGCTATATAACGCACAGTTGGATATTCAGAAGGGAAGACCCCCCATGGTGTGTTGCGTGTGACAGCTTGTTCAATGTTAATCATTTTTTTTGACAGAATGTGCTGATTTGATGTGTATCAGAGAGAAGTTCTTTTCCACCAGTGATTTATCGGTTCTTTTTCGTGAGATTTCAGTAGATCTTATTTTTTTTTTTTTGAAAGGAGGTAAATTATTTTATAATAATATAGTGTTTTAATAATGTATACAGGTGTCGTCGGAGTTGAACAGATAATTGTGCTTTTGTCCTCATAAATTGTAAGCGATCTGTTAATACTAGTGTGGGTATTTGTATCTAGAGACTTAGATATGATAGCTGAGGTCTGATTTGGCTCCTAGTAGTCCGCTGGACCCTATAAAACACTAACTAACTAACTAACTAGGACACGTTAACAGACTTTTTGTTTGATAGGCGTGATTGTTTTGTATTGTCGTATGATTGTTTCAGATTTATTTGTTTTCCCGTTTCCAGTGTAACGGGGTATCTCTTTTGTATGGTTTCTGGAGACACGAGGGTCTAGTCTTTATCTTTCTGTGGGGCTTTAGTTTGACTTTCTTTTGTTACCTCTGATTATTTCTATTTTATCTTTCACTTGGGGATTGAGTTGCTTCTATAGCATTCTTAGGATCTTTCTCTTGAATGAATGTGTGTATGATTGGCTGTCTGGGCCATTTTTAGAAAAATATTCACCTGAACAAAAATCCCAACAAAATTGCATTGCTTTACATGTGCCTATGTATACTGATCATTTGTTGACTTAAGCATGTGTGTGTTGGTCTTTGATTGATTTGCGCCTACGTATATGTGCATTGATCGTTGATTGATTTATGCCTACGTGTATTGATCATTGATTGACTTATGCATATGTTTCATTATTGATTGATGATTGAGTTCTGTGTATTCATTAGTGATTGATTTATGCATTTGATTCCTCATTGGTGCTGTTATTGATTTATGCATTTGTTGTTTTCCTCCATTGCTTAGTAAGTGCATTCCCCGAACCCGTAAGCTTCTATTTATTTCTATCGTTTCGTTCCGTTCAAATTAGTCGTAGTTTTTTTTTTTTTTTTTAAAGTGTGATAGGTATATTTGTGTGAGAGAAAAAACAAACAAACAGTAATAGCTTGAACTATATTTCAGTGGCCATAGTATCTTAACGTGTTGTTTTTTATCGTTGGTCCACTGACTTAGTTTCGTTATGGCCTCTGAGGATGAAGATAAAGTTTTCACTAAATACTTACAACGTGGTAAGGCATTTGGTCTTGAAGGAGAACTTTTACTGGACTATGTTGATAAATGTTTTAGGCAAGATTCGGAAAGAGAAGTGAGAATCAGAGTGAGACAACTGCAGGAAGAGCAGGAAATTAAACGAGCACCCCAGCAGGCAGAAGAGGAAACTAAACGAGCACACCAGCAGGCAGAAGAGGAAACTAAACGAGCACACCAGTAGATAGAAGAGGAAACTAAACGAGCACAACAGCAGGCAGAAGAGGAAACTAAACGAGCACACCAGCAGGCAGGAGAGGAAACTAAACGAGCACACCAGCAGGCAGAAGAAGAAACCAAAAGACAAAAAGAGGTAGAAGAAACTAAAAGAGTCCAAGAGGAAACTAAAAGGTTGCAACAAAGAGAGATTGAGGAGACTAAAAGAATCCAGTTAGAACATTCTCGCAGGGAGTAGTTTCAAGCGAAGACAGTCAAAGTGCTAGTGCACCCAGGTCTAACACCCCTCATCCTACCTTTCCCAAATTACCTCCCTTTAAGGAAAAGAGTGATGACATTGACAGTTATCTCTTCAGGTTTGAAACCCATGCTCGTTCTTTAGGGTGGTCGGAAAATCTATGGGTTACATATCTCTCTGCATTACTAGAAGGTTCGGCTCTTACGCTCTATCATAGTTTGGCGGAAGACAATGTGGTGTCGTATGAACTGTTGAAAGAAAGTTTGTTAAAAAAAAGTTTCAAAGTACCCAGATGGTTTTAGAAAACGTTTTCGTGAATCAAAATCTAGGGCAGATGAACCCTTTGAAACTTTTTCTGTTGAGCTTAGACGTCTTCTGGATCGCTTGATTTCATTGCCCAAGATTGAAAAAACTTTTCAGGGACTTGTTGACCTTATTTTAAGAGAGCAGTTTTTGGAGTGTGTTTCCAAGGATTTGGCTACATTTCTATGTGAAAAAGATGAAAAAAACATTTGATGCTATGATTAAGTCTGCCGAATCGTACAGGCGTGCCCTCCCACTACACTTCTTTCCCAGGAAGGCTGATGTGAATATTTTTGCTCCCTTGCTCATTCTTCTGGACAGTCAGATAGACTCCCTTCCATGGTCAGTCAGATAGAGGTTGCAAGTATTTTGCCTCTCAACCTGTTCAGAAGCCCAGCACTCCAGCTAGTCGAGGCAGTGGTAACCGTCCCCGTGGTCGTGGTTCTTATCAGTCACGGGCAATAGGTCTTCATCAGGTATTGTCCAGTCTCCAATGTCTGCTTCTTGTGTAAAAAGGCAGAGCATGTAGCTTCCAAATGTACATGGAAGTCTGGTAAGAACCCATGCAGGATCGGTAATCGGAGTCATCCTGATAGATGCCCCTTTATTATGGCAGTTCAACTGTTGTCGACAAGTCACCTGACAAGCAATCGACTGCTGCTTGTTCGGGTGTTCGCTCCCCGTTCGCCTGTTTGGCTGCGGGGTGAATTTACAGGAAAATTACATCTGGAATCTGGATGTGTTAATGTCATTCTACGTTCTGTTTTGCATGACACTATTGTGAGGGCAGGATGAAAACAAAAGCTGCAAAGCTTATTCTTTTAACCCTCAATAAAGATAATTTTGACTTGATTGACTTGACTTGCCCACTGGTGTACCATTTGTGGTGTTCGCAAAGAGATTGTTTCCGATAGCCAGATGCTAAGTACTACAGTGAGCTGTGTTTCTTTTGGAGGACGTGTGGATGAATTCCCACTAGCTACAGTTGCTGTCAGTTGTCCCTACTTTGAGGGTGATCTAACTTGCTGTGTCCTAGACAGTCCTGTCGCAGACCTCATCATAGGAAAATTCCTGGTGTCTGTGAAGACAGTACTTCTACTGATGTGAGTGAACCCTTTCTTAGCTGCCGTTACCAGGGCTAGAGCTAGACATGTGGTCGAGAATAAGCCTCTCTGTAAGACCCCTGATTATTTAGACATTTCTCGAATCAGACTTAATTTTTAAGCAAAAGGCAGATGAGTCATTGAAATCATTTCAGCTAGCTTTTTCTGGTTTGAGGTGAAGAAGTCAGGTGCAGCTACGTTCTATCATTACTTATCAGACGGTGTTCTCTTCAGACATTTTGAGAAAGATGATATTCCTCATGATCAGGTTGTTGTTCCCTCTGACCTCCGACCTACAGTGCTTTCTGTAGCACATGACCTTATATTGTCAGGTCATTGTGGTTCTCGTCGAACTCTTGCAAGACTTCTCAACGGTTTTTTTTTTTTTTGCCCGGTGTAACGGTCGAATGTGGCCAAGTACGTAGCTTCTTGTGATGTGTGTCAGAGAACAGTACCTAAGGGGGAAATTTGTCCAGTACCCCTTTCTACTGTCCGTTTGTTGGTGCCCCATTTGACCGTGTGGCTGTTGACCTTGTGGGTCCGCTGTCTCCTCCATAGGAACAAGGTCATAGGTATACTCTCACAATGATTGACATAGCAACTCGCTATCCCCAAGCCATTCCCTTGAAGGATATCTCTTCTATTAGTGTAGCCCAGGCACTGTTAGGTATCTTTTCAAGGGAAGGCTTTCCAAAGGAGATACTGTCATATCAGGGCCCCAGTTCAATTCTGACCTTATGAAGCAGTTCCATGTGATATGTGGTGCTAAAGGCATACGCACATCACCATACCATCCTCAAGAGAATGGTCATGCTGAACGCTTCCATGGCACTCTCAAGGCGATGCTGAAGAAGACTGTACGCTTTCATCCCAAGGCGTTGGCACCGTTATTTACCTGCGCTATTGTTTGCATGCAGAGAGTTGCCCTCTGAAAGCACAGGGTTCTCACCATTTCAGCTGTTGTATGGTCGACACGTCCGTGGCCCTATCGCCCTGTTGCAGGAATCCCGGATTCAGTCAGATAGTCATGATGCTGAAGCGAAACCCCTCTATGCATACCTGTTTGAGCTCAAAAATGTTATTGCTGACCCCTGCATGTTACCTATTGATCATGCTCTCGAGTCCTCTGCTAAAGGAAAAAGGTACTTTGACCGTAAGGCGAGAGAACGTCGTTTTCAGGTTGACGATGAAGTGCTTGTTCTCCTCCCTACAGAGTCAAAACAGTTGCTGGCTAGTTGGTCAGGACCATTTCCAGTCACTAAGGTCCTGCATCCCAACTACAAGGTATTAGTCAAGGGAAAGGAAAAGATCTTTCATGCTAACATGTTGAAGAGATTTCCAGCCGCCGTGGCGAAGTGGTTAGCGTCGCGGACACCCGGCTGGTAGGTCGTAGGTTCGAATCCCATCAGAGTCGTGTGGGTTTTTCTGCCCCCACCGACTCCTACCCAGAGTTGAGTTTGCGGACTCAGTTGGGAAGACTGGGACCACACAGTCGAGTTTCATCCACTTAGTGGGTGCGTTTCTGAGAGTGTTGCTTAAATTTCATGACCAACACTGCAGGTGCCTGTATCTCTCGGGCCTGGTTGACGCCGGGATACATTATGAAAGGAAGCGTAGAGTACAGCCCTGTCATGCAGTCTCAGGCCGAAATGGAATTCCGTACCATCATCTTAATTTATCTCATTCTCAATCGATCAGCATTAAAAAAAAAAAATGTCTCAAAAATTTTGTGGTCCTTCATGCCCTGCTTCATGGTGACCTCAGTTTCGATGTCCTCTCCACATCTGTGGCCTTGGTTTGGTTCTGTCAGGATCACTGGTATCGGTGGGTCCATGGGGGCTGTCGCTGGACGGACGTGGTGGCGCCCTCCGGAGGGAGAGCTCATTCACGTCGGCTCCGCGACTTAGCAATTATTGTCGTCAGTAGGGGGCTTAGTAGGTGGTGTCCTGCGTTATTAGATCAGAAAAAGGCGCCACTGAACACCACGAAGTGACTCGGCAGCAGTGCAGTGTCTCCCGTGGTGGGTTGCCTCTTGACGACTTGACATAGGCTGCTCCTTGTGGATTGCCAGTGCCGGGCTGCGGCGGGACCGACCGGGCTGTGGCTGTGGACAGGGTGTCGGAATGAGCGGCGTGGGTGCACTGCCTCTGAGGTGGCGCAGAGGTTGGGACAGCAAAAAAAAAAAAAAAAAAAAAAAAACAAACATGTTGAAGAGATACATTCGTCGTTCTCCAGTATGTGTGTCTCTCAGTGTCCCAACAGTTACCTCACAGGGACAGTCAGTACTTTGGTCTGAAATTGTACCACTAGGTTCTGACGGGAAGACTGTTTCTGCTCAGAATTTCCAGGAACTGTTTCTTCTGTGGACTCTCCTTCCAATTTTCGTCATTCTGTGGTCGCGTACACAGTTGGTATTGTGCATGACTGTGATGATGCGTTACCACTACACACTCTTCCTGTGCCCATGGCATCCTCTATGCCAGATGAGGATATTGATTCTGTACACTTTGATGGTACTTTGTCAGAAGGTAATGCTAGAGAATTAAGGACAGTCTTTGAAGATTTTCAGGATATCCTTACTCCCAAAACCAGGCTCCTTTTTGGCAATGTACTACTAGAAATTCCTCTAACTACTGATGTCCCAGCCAGGAAAAGGTGCAATGACATCCCTTTCCCTGCTAGAGAGGTTGTTGAGAGAGAAGTTGTCATTATGTTGGAACTCGGTATCATTGAACCCTCCAATAGTCCCTATGCCTCCCCAGTTGTTCTTTGTCAGGAAAAAGATGGTACTGTCGCTTTTGCATCGATTTCCGTTCTCTGATAAGATTACTGTCTTCGATGCTGAGCCGTTCCTGATGTAGAAGGTTTGTTTGCAAGATTGTCTGATGCTAGGTTCTTTACCAAGATCGATCTTGCAAAGGGATATTGGCAGATAGTGGTTAAGCCCCAGGATCGTCCAAAGACAGCTTTTACAACACATTATGGCTCTTTTCCAGTTTGTCAGAATGCCTTTTGGTCTTGTGTCAGCACCTGCTGTTTTCGCACGCATAATGCGCATGCTAGCTTTGGATGAGTTTTCAGCTGTCAATTTCGTTGATGATATTCTGGTTCATAGTGTTTCATAGGATGCACATGTTCGTCATGTGAAAGGTGTTCTTTCACGTCTGCGGTCTTTCAATCTCACAGCTTGTCCCTCGAAAATCGAGGCAGGTTTTCTTTCTCTGGAATATCTTGGACATATCGTTGGAGGTGGTACTATGCATCTGAACAGAAAAAAGATAGATAAGATTCTGAAAATTTTCCCACCACTACTACCAGAAAGCAAGTCAGATTTTTTGCTAGGTTGCTTAGCATATACAGAAGGTATGTTCCCCGTTTTTCCACTTTGAATGCTCCACTCTCTGACTTGATCAAGGATGTTGGTCGATCTGGACGATCTGTCTCTTGGACCCCCGAATGTGCAGTAGCGTTACAGAAGATTCAGAGTATATTATCGTCGGCACCAGTTTTGTTGTTACCTCAGTTAGGTAAGCCCTTTGTTCTGTGAACTGATGCTAGTTTGTTGGGCTAGGTGCTGTACTGCTGCAGGAGGATGATGGTGTACTTCACCCAGTTGTATTTGGGAGTCGCAAGTTGTTGGATCATGAGAAATCCTACAGTACCATCGAACGAGAGTGTTTAGCCATTGTCTGGGCTGTTCAAAAGTTCGTTCAGTACCTTTGGGGAGTCAGGTTTATTTCCCCCAAACAGACCATTGCCCTTTGACGTATGTCACGAGTTTGTCACGAGGCCTACGACGTTCGACCCACCTAGGGTGGCGGAATTACTTATTTGTTTATTGTCGTTGCTGTTGTCGTGTATCCGTCCCTTAGTGTGGCTTGTGGTGCGGTTTCACCTTGGTGTAGTTCAGCTCAACTTCGGTTTGCTTTCTCTCTCTTTCTCTCTAATTCCACCGCCCCTGCTATTTATCCTGCAAGTTCACGGGTGGCCGGTACCTTTCTCTCGAACTTTCTGTCTATCGGCCTCTCGCCTGTCTTTTTACCTGTCGCACGTGCTTCGTTTCTTTTAGTTTGAAGTATGCTCACTCTGTGACGCAGCATGGCATGTTGGCCGCCATTGCTGAGGGAGGTTAGCTCTTCACTCGAGCGGAAGATGTCTCTGGGAGCGCCTGCTCCGGTCTTGGTTCTTCACCGTATCATCGAGAGTACAGTCAGTACTTTCAATTCCTGCAGTCGGCCTGTAGGAGAGGGACATCACTTCTTCTGTTTCCGCATCTTCGCCTCTGTCCTCTCGACTGGACAGAGGGTAGAGAGAGTCGTTTGACCGCTTCTTCGGGGTCACCCACGGGTAGCTGGTAAGCATCAGTTTAGTGGTCTGTTTGTTTTGGTTTGTTGTTGTTACCCGGCTTAGTCCTCTCTTTTGCGCAATTTTCTTTTGTTTTCGAAATTGTAAGAGAAATATTGTGTGAGACCTTTTCTCTGGTTAATTCAATCTTTAAACTGGCCATTCTAAATTATTTCCAAAATTCTTTCTCCTGTTTATGCATCTGGTGATGCGGTAGTCGGTGGGGAAGGGAGAGAACCTGGTGATTCAGGGTTGGAACTTGCTTGGTCTCGCTCCTCCGCCCTGTCACATTCGCCGGACTCTTATCTTTCGGCCACCGTCTGTTTGTGTGTGCAAGGAGAACGAGTTTTATGTTCGCGAGCGTGCGTACGCATGATTTGTCGTTTGGATGCGTGGGTTGGAGATTTGGTTGTTTTGAAATGTGGCTATAAAATGTGACAATTACGCCATTGAATTATTATTTGCAAATGTGGGGACAGTTATTAAGCGATGGTCGCTGTGTTGGTTTATTTCCTAAGAAGGGAAAAATGTTAAACGTGAGTGAGAGAAGGGTGAAAGATAATTCATATTTGTTTTATAACTGTTGATTTAATGCAGTCTTTTACCTGCATCGTGTGAGAAGACTTGATTCGATGGGTTTACTGTGTGCGTTTAATAGATTCCCCTCGCCATCATGCGAGTGGCTGTTAAGATTTGACAGCATGGGTCAGACTGTACTGACGGCGGGGTTCCAGTACCCTTCTTCCTTCCTCCTTCCTTCTTCCTTCCCTCCCTTTTCCTCCTCCCAGCTACGTTTCCCTCCCCCCTTTCGGGGGCTTCACCCGGAGTACGGACTGGATGGTGCCACGTGCTGGTTGAGGCCACGTGCTGGCTGAGACCACGGACTGGATGGTGCCACGTGCTGGCTGAGACCACGGACTGGATGGTGCCACGTGCTGGTTGAGGCCACGCTCTGGCTGAGACCAAAGGACTGGATGGTGCCCCGTGCTGGCTGAGACCACGGACTGGATGGTGCCACGCGCTGGTCGAGGCCACGCCTTGGTCGGGACCGTGGACTGGTAGAGGAGTCCGCCGTCTTGACTGGCCGGCCCTGACCCCCGTCCCGGACCTCCAGTAACAGCGCCACGTTCCCCCCCCCCCCCCCCGGGACACGCTCTTCACTGCCCGCTTGTGAGTCGAGGGTGTCGGCTTTGAGCGACTCCCTGCGAGAACCGACCGGTTCGGAGCACTAGTGCGACAGGGTGCTCCCAGTAGCCCCACAGAGGCGGGGTGTGGAGCACGGGAGGGTGTTGAAGGGATCGATCTGGATGAATTTATATTTAAACTCAAATTTCGAAAGGAGGTCCCCTCCGAGTGTTGCCTATAAACAGCATTAATTTGGTCAATGTGAACATAATAAAGATTTTATCAAGATTTTACTGGATGTTCTAAAAAATGAAAGCTGCAGCAGCCATTGTTGTATAACAATTTTCAGGAGCCTACTTTTGTTAAGATTGCGGATGGTCCCATCTGTTTATAACTGCAGAACAGAAGCTTTAAATCTGGCCCACTGTCGGTGTCCGATCAATCAGAATGGATTCCTTATTTTACGAATTCAATTGCGGCATTGTCCCGGCTTTGTCGACAAGAAAGTATCACATCCAGTTTTGGCTCATATTCATGATCTTGATACTCGCTTGTACTCTCTCTTCGGAAAAGCATATTTTCTTGTTGGTCCCCCTCACATTGAATCTATGGTAACTCAGTGTGGGACAAAGCAGGCCAAACAAGCCTCGAGCAAGTCTTTCCAGGAGGCCTATCAGTTTGGTTCCTCACTCTGATTTTCTCATAAATCATTTTGTATTGTCGTGAACTGTGGCAGAGTGAAATGGAGAATCAAATACATAATAAATTGTTCAACATTTGCCCAGAATTACCAATCCTTTCCTCATCGGTGGTACTAACCGTAAAGAGAAACGTTTTTTGTCATGGTTACATATTGGGCACAGCTATATAACGCCAGTTGGATAATTCAGAAGGGAAGACCCCCATGGTGTTTCTGTGACAGCTTTGTTCCAGTGTTAATCAGTTTTTGACAGAAAGTGCGGATTTGATGTGTATCAGAGAGAAGTTCTGATCCCCAGTGATTTATATCGGTCTTTTTCGTGAATTTCAGTGATCTATTTTTTTTATTTCAGTTTTAAAAGAGGTAAACTTATTTTTATAAAATAGAGGGTTTTAATAATTAATAACAGTGTCGAAGAGATGAAAAGAGAAATTGTGCTTTGTCCATCATAAATTTTAAGTGATGTTACTACTAGTGTGGTATTATGTATCAAGAGACTCAGTTATGTAGCTGAGGTCCTGATTTGGCTCCTATATCCGCTGGATCATGGACCCTATAAACACTAACAACTACACTAACTAACTAACTAACTAACTAACTAACTACTAACTAACTAACTAACTAACTAACTATCTAAACTAACTAATTCTTTATCGTTCTGGGGGGCTTTAGTTTTTGACTTTCTTTTGTTACCCTTGATTATTTCATTTCTATCTTTCACTTCGGGATTGATTGCTTCATAGCATTCTTGGATCCTTTCTCTTGAATGAATGTGTGTATGATTGGCATGTCTGGCCATTTTTAGAAAAAATATGACCTGAACACAAACCCAACAAAATTGCATGCTTTTACATGGCCTAGAAATTTGATCATAGTTGAACATAAGCATTGTGTGGTTGGTCTTTGATGATTTGCTCCTACGTATATGGTGCATTGATCGTTGATTGATTTATGCCTATGTGTGACTGATCATTAATTGACCTTATGCATATTTTGAGTATTGATTGATGATTGAGTTCTGTGTAATCATTAGTGCTTTGATTTATGCATTTGATTTATGCATTTGATATCCTCATTGGTCTTTATTGATTCATGCATTTGTTGTTTACCCCCATTGATTAGTAAGTGCATCCCCCAAACCCTAAGCTCTATTTATTTCTATCGTTTTCGTTCCCGTTAAAATTAGTCCGTATTTGTTTTTTTAAAAGTGTGATAGTAATATTTGTGGGAAAATAAAAACAAACAAAAAAACAGTAATACCTAACGAGTTTTTCAAGTGCTCATATATCTTAACGTGTTGTTTTTTGATACGGGTCCTCTGACTAGTTTCGTTATGGCCTCTGAGGATGAAGATAAATGTTTCACTAATACTTACAACGTGTAAGGCATTTGGTCTTGAGGAAACTTTTAACTGACGATTATTTGATAAATTAATTAGGCAAGATTCGGAAAGAAAGTGAAATCAGAGGAGAAAAATGCATGAAGAGCAGGAAACTAAACGACACACCAGCAGGCAGAAAGGAAACTAAACGACAACAACACAGGCAGAAAGGAAACTAAACGAGCACAACAGCAGCATAAAGGAAACTATACGAGCACAACAGCAGGCAGAAGAAGAAACTAAACGAGCACACCCAGCAGGCAGAAGAAGAAACAAAACGAGCACAACAGCAGACAGAAGAGGAAACAATACGACACAACAGCAGTCAGAAGAGGAAACTAAACGAGCACAACACAGACAGAAGAGTAAACTAAACGAGCACAACAAGCCGGCAGAAGAAGAAACTAAACGAGCACAACAGCAAACAGAAAAGGAAACTAACGAGCACAACAGCAGGCAGAAGAGAAATAAACGACACAACAGCAGACGGAGAATGAAAACACAGACCAAAAGAGATAGAAAAACTAAAAGAGTCCAAGAAGAAACTAAAAGGTTGCAAAAAGAGAGATTGAGGAGACTACAAGAATCAGTTAGAACATTCCTCGCCAGGAGTAGTTTCCAGCGAGGACTAGTCAAAGTGCTAGTGCAACCCAGGTCTAACACCCCTCATCCAACTTTCCCTCCCAAATTACCTCCCTTAAGGAAAAGAGTGATAACATTGACAGTTATCTCGTCAGGTTTGAAACCCATGCTCGTTCTTTAGGGTGGTCGGAAAATCTATGGGTTACATATATCTCCTGCATTACTAGAAAGATCGGCTCTTAGCGCTTCTATCATAGTTTGGCGGAAGACAATGTGTGTCGTATGAACTGTTGAAAGAAAGTTTGTTAAAAAAAAAAGTTCATGTACCCCACTTGTTTTAGAAAACTTTTCGTGAACAAAACCTAGGGAAGATGAAACCTTTGAAACTTTTTCTGTTGACTAGACGTCGTCTGGATCGCTGATTCTTGTCCAAGATTGAAAAAACTTTTTCAGGAACTTGTTGACTTCTATTTTCAGAGGACATTTTGGAGGTTTCCAAGGATTTGCTACATTCTATGTAAAAAGATAAAAAACATGTGATGCTATAATTAAGTCTTGCCGAATCGTACAGGCGTGCCCACCCCACTACACTTCATTCAGGAAGCTGATTGAATATTTTTTGCTCCGCTTGCAGCATTCTTCGCAAAGTCAGATAGACGCCCTCCCATGGTCATCAGATAGAGGCGCAAGTATTTTGTGCCTCTCAAAACCTGTTCAGAAGCCCAGCACTCCACTATCGAGCAGTGTAACCGTCCCCGTGGTCGTGGTTCTTATCATACAACGGGCAAAGGACTTCATCAGGTATTCCCCATCTCTCATGTTGTCTGCTTCTTGTGTAAAAAGGCAGGGATGTAGCTTCCAAATGTTACATGGAAGTCTGGTAATAACCCATCCAGATCTGTAATCGAGTCATCCTGAAGAATTGCCCCTTTATTACTGCAGTTCAATGCCCCTTTAGTACTGGCATTCAACTGATGTCCACCAATCACCTGACAAGCAATCGACTGCAGCTTGTCGTTTGTTCGCTCCCCGTTCGCCTTTGGCGCTGCCATGGTGAAATTTACAGAAAGTTACATCTGGCATCTGGATTGTTAATGGCATTCTACTTTCTGTTTTGTGCATACACTGGTGCTACCATTTGTGGTGTTCGCAAAAGACTTGTTTTTCCGAAGCCAATCTAAGTACTAAAATGAGCTGGTGGTTTCTTTTGTGATTGGAATGAATTCCACTACTACAGTTCTGTCAGTTGCCCCAACTTTGAGGTGACTTAACTTTGCTGTGTCCTAGACAGTCCCTGTCGCAACCACATCAATAGTAAATGTTCCTGGTGTCCTGTGAAGACAGTATTCCTACTGATTGAGTGAACCCCTTCTTTTAGCTGCCGTTACCAGGGCTAGAGCTAGACATGTGGTCGAGAAGAACCCTCTCTGTAAAAATCCGTTATTTAGATATTTTTTCTCGATCAGACTTAATTTTAAGCAAAAGGCAGATGATTCTTGAAATCATTTCACTAGCTTCTTCTGTGATAAAGAAAGTCAGGTGCAGCTACTCTATCATTACTCTAGACGTGACTCTTCAGACATTTTGAGAAAGATGATATTCCTTATGATCAGTGTTGATTCCCCTCTGACCTCCGACCTACATTGCTTTCTGTAGCACAGACCTTATATGTCGGGTCATTGTGGTTTCTCGTTCGAACTCTTGAAAGACTTAACAACGGGTTTGTTTTTTTGCCCGATTAACGGTCGTTGGCCAAAGTACGTACTTCTTGTGATGTGTGTCAAGAACAGTACCTAAGGGGAAAATTGTCCCCCCCCCATACCCCTTCTACTGTCCCGTTTGTGGTGCCCAATTTGATCCGTGTGCTGTTGACCTTGTGGGTCCGCCTGTCCTCCTCCATCGGAACAAGTCATAGGTATATTCTCACTACGAATGACAATGCCACTCGCTATCCCAAGCCATTCCCTTGAAGGATCTCTCTTCTATTAGTGTAGCAGAGCACTGTTAGTATCTTTTCAAGGTAGCTTTTTCCAAGGATATACTGTCATATCAGGGCCCCCAGTTCATTCGGACCATATGAAGCAGTTCCATGTGCATGTGGTGCTAAAGGCACACGCACATCACCATACCATCCTCAAGCGAAAGGTCATGTTGAATCGCTTCCATGGCACTCGCAAGCGATGCTCAAGAAGACTGTACGCTAATCATCCCAAGGCGTGGCATCGTTTATTTTACTGCCTATTGTTTCATGCCAGAGAGTTCCCTCTGAAAGCAAAGGTTCTCACCATTTCAGCTGATGTATGGTCGGACACGTCCCGTGGTCTATCGCCCTGTTGCAGGAAAACCTGGATCGAGTCAGATAGTCATGATCGGAAGCGAAACGCTTCTATGCATACCTTGTTTGAGCTCAAAAATGTTATAGCTGACTTCGTCAAGTTAGCTATTGATCAGCTCTCGAGTCCTCTGCTAAAGGAAAAGGAACTTTGACCGTAAGGCAGAAACGTCGTTTTTCAGGTTGACGATGAAAGTACCTTGATCTCCTCCTACAGAGTCAAAATCACGTTGCTGCTAGTTGGTCCAAGGACCATTTCCAGTCACAAGGTTCCTGCATCCCAACTACAAGGTATTAGTCAAGGAAAGGAAAAGATCTTTCATGCTAACATGTTTGAAGAGATACCAAGCCGCCGTGGCGACGTGTTAGCGTCGCGGACATCCCGCTGGTAGGTCGTAGGTCGAATCCCACAAGTCAAGTGGGGTTTTCTGCCCGTCCGCTCCTACCAGAGTTGATTGCTGCGGACTCAGTTGAAACTGGGACCACACAGTCGATTTTTCATCAACATTAGTGGGCGTTTTTCCTGAAGTGTTTGCTTCAAATTTCCTGACCACACTGCAGTTGCCTGTATCATCTCGGCCTGTTGACGCCGGATACATTAGAAAGGAAGCGTAGAGTACTGCCCTGTCATGCACCTCAGCCGAAATGGAATTCCGTAGCATCACTTAATCATCCTCATTCTCATCATCAGCATTAAAAATGTCTCAACTTCTGTGTGCCCTTCATGCCTTCTCTCATGTGACCTCAGTTTTTCATGTCCCTCATCCACAACTGTGGCCTTGGTTTGTTCTGTTCAGGAACACTGTATCGTTGTCCCATGGGGGCTGTCATTGACGACGTGGTGGCGCCCTCCGGAGAGAGCTCACTCACTCGGCTCCGGGCGACTTAGCAATATTGTCGTCAGAAGGGCTTAGTAGGTGTGTCCTGCGTATATTAGATCAAACAGGCGCCATTGAACACCACCGAAGTGACATCGGCAGCAATGCAGTGTCTCCTGCGGTGGGTTGCCACTCTTGACGACTTGACATAGACTGCTCCCTTGTGGAATTGCCGGTGCCGGGCAGCGGCGGGACTCGACCGGAGCTGTGCTGAGACAGGTGTCGGAATGACGGCGTGGTGCACTGCCTCTGAGGTGCGCAGAGGGTTGGGACAGCACAAAAAAAAACCATGTTGAAGAGAGACATTCGTCTTCTCCAGTAGGTGGTGTCTCTCAGTTCCACCAGTTCCCTCACAGTACAGTCAGTACTTTGGTCTGAAATAGTACCACTAGGTTCTGACGGGAAGACTGTTTCTGCCAGAATTCTCAAGAACTGTTTTCTCAGTGACTCTCCTTCCAATTTTATCATTCTTGGTCCGCGTACTCATTGGTATTCGCAATGACTGGATGGACGCGGTACCACTACCACTCTCCATGTGCCCTGGCATCCTCTATCCAGATTAGATGTTGATTCTGTACACTGATGCTGCATTGTCAGAAGGTAATGCTAGAGAAATAAGGAGATCTTTGAAAGATTTTCAGGATATCCTAACCCAAAACCAGGCTCCTTTTTCTGGCAATGTCCCTACTAAAAATTCCTCTAACTACTGATGTTCCAGTCAGGAAAAGGTGGCTATGACACTCCCTTTCTCTGCTAGTAGGTTGTTGAGAGAGAAGTGTGTCATTATGTTGGAACTCGGTACTCATTTGAACACCTCCAATAGTCCCAATGCCTCCCCAGTTGTTTCTAGTCAGAAAAAAAAGATGGTGCCTGTCGCTTTTGGCATCGATTTCCGTTCTCTGAATAAGATTAACGTCTTCGTGCTGATTCCCTTCCTGCCTGAGGTAGAAGGTTTGTTTGCAAGATTGTCTGATGCTAGGTTCTTTACAGATCGATCTTGCAAAGGGATAAATGGCAGATAGTGGTTAAGGCCTCGAGGAACACCAAAGAACAGCTTACAACACAATGGTCTTTTCCAGTTTGTCAGAATGCTTTATAGTCTTGTTCGTACCAGCTGTTTTCGCACGCAATTCGCATGTTAGCTTTGATCAGTTTTCAGCTGTCAGTTCTTTGATGATAAGCTGTTTCATAGTGTTTCATGGGATGCACATGTTCGTCTGTGAAAGGTGTTCTTTCACGTCTTGTGGTCGTTCAATCTCAAGCTCTCCCCCGCAAATCGAGGCAGGTTTCGTTCTCTGGAATTTCTTGAACATACGTTGGAGGTGGTACTAATGCATCCTGAACCAGAAATAGATAGATAAGATTCTGAAAATTCCCACATCCTAACTACCAGAAAGCAAGTTCCATCTTTGCTAGTTTCTTAGCCTTTTATAGAAGTTATGTCCCCTGTATTTTCCACATTGAATGCTCCACTCGATACGACTTAATCCAGGATTTGTCGATCAGGACGATCTGTCCTCTTTGACCCCTGAATGTGCAGTAGCGTTACAGAAGATTCAGAGTATATTATCGTCGGCACCGTTTTCTTGTTAACC
This sequence comes from Conus ventricosus, assembly GCA_018398815.1. Classification (NCBI taxonomy): domain Eukaryota; kingdom Metazoa; phylum Mollusca; class Gastropoda; order Neogastropoda; family Conidae; genus Conus; species Conus ventricosus. The sequence goes on from JAFLJL010015626.1 coordinate 24,327, forward strand.
TCATTAGGTAAAGCCTTTGTTTCTGTGAAACTGATGCTAGTTTCTTTGGGCTTAGGGCTGTACTTCTGCAGATGATGATGTGTACCTCACCCAGTTGTTATTGGGAGTCGCAATTTTGGATCGTGAGAAATCCTCGTTCCATCGTAACGAGATTGTTTAGGCCATTTGTCTGGCTGTTCCAAAAGTTCGTTTCAGTACTTTGGGATTCAGGTTTATCCTCCAAACAGACCATCGCCCTTTGACTATCTGCACCGTCAGATTTCAAGAATACCCGGATTATGCGTTGGGCATTGTCGCTTCAGAAATTTCTCGTGTCCAAGAGAACCACTTTCCAGATCATCGAACATTATCGCTGATCTTCTTTCTCGGTCTTGTGAAAACCATCTGTCCCTTAAGATGGTTTGAGTACATCCCTGTTATATGTTCTTTTCATGTACGTATCTGAATTTGGTACCTGGGTTGTTTTCTCCCTCTTAGTAAAAACAATTCGACATTATTATTTTTTTTTTTTAGGAGAGGGAGTATTGTGACGGACCATTTTTCATTAGCGTCACAAATTTTCGTGTGAACCGTGCATACCGGAAGATAGTGTCCAGAAGCCATTGCGCGTCACTGACTGCTACTCATGGCTGTTGCTAAAACCCGGTATGCTGGATCAGTTAGGCATCTCTACAGATATTCCGGCAACTCCTAAGTTACAGAGGCCGAAGAGGACCCAGTGTTTGAGTCTGCTATCCAGGATTTATGAATGTTGTTTGTACGAACTGAAACTTCCTCAAGCGTCTTCGAAGATTTATTTTTTAAAGGAAAAAAGATGTAATTTTCTTAATCAGTTATCCTATGACTTGATAGGGTAACATAACAGAATTGTGTTTCGAAAAATTATAGATTAAATGAATTAATATGAAAAGTGGTCTTCAGAAGGAAAGAAAAAGAATGTTTATTTTGTGACTTAACTGGTTATGAACTTCATGATGAAAAAAAGCGTCTATTCTAATATGGTTTGCAAGAAGATGGGAGAGTTTTGATGCTATGGGGATAATAAGCTCCTCCCGGAGGGTGAGCACATAGACTTTGTTTCATTCTGATGAGTGTGTTTTTACATGGGTATCGAATATATTGTTGTTAAACAAGAGTGTGGTGAAATCATTCCCTTACATATATTGAAGTTTGATGAATCGAAATGAAGTGAACATTCTGATGTAACAAGAAAGAAATGAACAATTTGTGAAATGGACGAAAGACAGGATTATAGAAAATGAATTGAACATTCTTGTTTACAAGAAAGCAAATTGCACATGGTGTGAATTAACGAAAGACATTTATAGTTCGGTAAAAAAAATCATTGTGTAACATTGTATGCAAGCAATTGTGTTCATGGTTAATTGAAGAGGACCAGATGGAAATCCTTTTTTCCTAATTTGGAAGACTAGATTGAAAAAGGTTTATAATGGAAATCCTTTCCTGTGCAGTGTTTATGCTTCCGGTAAAGGAAAATCGTAAGTGTGAAATAATTCCGGAAAGAGGAATCTTGTATATGTTATCATTTTGAAAAAAAAATGTATTTTTGAACAAGAGTATGTCTGATGTGTGGCTCAAGTTTGTAGCAAAATATGATGAGGCTACTGAATATGAACGAATATGTTTTGTGGCTCAAGTTCTAGCAAGATATGATTTAGCATAATGGACATAAGGTAGTTGTGATTTTCTAATGAATGGTGGCCAGGATAACAAGGTATGTTTTATCATTCCCCCAGGTTGATAGGTTCCCTGACTAGGGAACTGGCTACTACCCAGGTGAAGGGCCGGGCCGTATTGTGGACCCCCGATCTCCACCGCTGCTGCTGTTGACGGGTCGGTCTGTGAGCCGACATCTGCCCTACCTGTTACTACGCGTCGTGACCGAGGTTCGGGCCAACGACCTACGTTTAAGGTCATCGTGAGCGTGGGTGTGGAGGTGCCACACTTCCTGTGCTGTTGTTTGTGCCAGCGACTTGCGTCGTTCCGACACTTCAGCCTACCTTCCTTGTGAGTCACGACCGCCTATTACCAGGACGTCGCTACGAGTATGTTTACTGTGGTAGCCACACTCACAAGTGTTTTTTAGAGCCACTGCGGACCGAGTGCTGGCAGAGACGCCGCGAATCACTTATTTTTCTTTGTGTGTGAAGCCACCTGTGAGAGGCCGTCCGTGCAATCTTGCCGTGCTGCGTCGTCGGCATTAACGGCAGTTACCAATAAAAGAACTGTATTTGGTCAGTTTATTTATACACATGATGGTGGGTGTGCCCAGCTCAGTTAAATCATTGGTATATCTGTGTGTGTGTGTTTGTTTTGATGGCTCAGCAGCAAAAAAAAAAAAGAGTTGCGAGGTAGTCTGTTTGCCTGGCCGTTCCATGTTCGATGAATGTGTGTGTAGTAAGCCCAAAAGTCGTGCATGCATCCACAATTTTTTGAGTGAGAGTCAACAGACAGACAACACATGCACACACGCATATCCATCCGTAACACTGAATAATGTTGTATATATTGAAGTTTGTGGATTTGCCACATGTGGTCAATGACAACTGATAACATTATAATGTGAATTCCATGTAGATACCACAATTCTTGTATACAGTTGACTCGCATGACAATGATATGAGTACGTTTGACACATGTCTTGAACAGTTTATTATTTCAAGTCAGAATGTGGTGTTTGTGGTGTGTGTGTGTGTGTGTGTGTGTGTGGTGTGTGGTGTGTGTGTGTGTTTGTGTGTGTGCGTGTTGGGTGTGTGTTGTGTGTGTTGTGTGTTGCGTTGTTGTTTTGTTTTACGTCTTTCTACATTACTATATTAGACGGAAAAAAAAAATCGGGGCCGTAAAAGGCAAACACAACATTCAATAGAATTAACTTATCTACAGCATAAACACAAAATGGAAAACGAATTAATCAAAGATGACCCCCCAAAAAACAAACTAACATACAAAAACAAACAAACAAACAAAAAACAAAAAAACAAAAACAACAAACAAACAAACAAAAAAAAAAAACCTCCTTTTCTCAAAACTGACTATTATCTATTATGCGTATTTCCGACGTGAACTTTTAGCTAAGTGCAAAAAGAAAAATATATTTCACTCTGACAGGAAAACATTTTGAATAGCTGTACAACGTATTTGATTGATTTGTTTCATTACCGTATAACACAAACAATTGTTTTAGTTGATATGCTATGACCAAATATACAATGAATGGTTTTTGACATACTTTGTTTTAAACATATCCAGTTTCCTCTACAGATCAAGTAACTTATCTGTGGTCTAGCCATAAATGTTTTGATCGTACTGACCTTAACTTTTCATGACATATTTTTCATTTCATCGTGTAAAGAAACGCCCAGTTTTCTCTCTATCAAATGAAAAATTAAAAATTGTACTTTCTCTGCCAAGTATAGCACTCTTGCATTGACATAGAAATTTACATCGAATACCTGATGATCGTTTTGCTCCTCTCTTAGCTAGAACATCAAACCTCTCATTATAATATACACACATTAAGCACCCAAATAAATGATATTTCAGTGTCTCAGACGAGAGGAAATGTACTAAATATTTTATTTCAAATCCATCATCTCAGGACGAATTTTTAATTTAAAATTTCTTCACTGCAGTCAGAACTGACTTGGAAACACACATTAAACAACTTTAAAAAAAATTTGAGGGCAATCCAACACTAAACGTTAAAGTCATAATTATAGTAGAAAGAAACTCGTGGATGAGCGGGCAGCAGAGAGTCCACGAAGAGAAGCCCCCTATCAAGCAAGTGTTTCGGCCCTTATCTCCCTGACACTCTAGGGGGTTGGCCACTCCCGGTTCATGACTCCCGGAGTCCCTCTGCTGCCCCTTATTTTTTTTTTTGTTTCCCCCATATTGGGACGAGCCTTGCTGGATTCGAACCCATGACCCTCTGGAGACTCATTTTCCACTTAATGAACTCGCGCTTTAAAAATTAAACCACTGAGCCACAGGGACAACCTGATATTTGTAGGGAAGTTAAGCCTTAGGAATTCCACTTTTGTTCCTCCTGACCAGAACCAGCAGAACACCTCTCAGCCGCTTCTGCCATTGCTTTCAGCTCTGGTTTTTTCCTTCCTGCAACGGAAGCTGTTTCATGAGCTGTATGCAGACGTTCCTACAAATCCCCTAGCTCCAATTCTGCAGTGAGGACTTTGGCCTGAACCTTCTCTCCTCAGGCTGTTTGGCCAATTCAGCATACTTTCATCGTGTAGATTTGTAGCTGCCTGCCTTCTGTTTTCTATGGCAAAACGTGAGCTCGATCATGATCCGCAGCTTGGTTGACTTAGAGTGGACTACATGTCTGTCTCATGCCACTCTTGCTGATAGTTCTGGGTGAATCATCCATTCTGGGAGTCTGCAGTGCACACTCCCAGTCAATACTGCCCCGTCCAGCAGACCTGCTGCCATGTTTCGAGTGGCAACTGTTGTTCTTGGCCATATTTGCTGCCCTCCTGCCGTGAAGAATGTTGCGGTGCTTTTGGAGTCCTGATTCCACCTTATGTGTGTGGTACGGCCCAGACTACTTGTACAATCTCTTTGATCATAGGTTGTGCCTCCATGGTGTACCTTCCTGAGCCAATGCTACTTTAACATGAGCTTAGAACATGCTCCACTGTTTGTTTTCATGCAGAGGGGCATGCAGATCGTCTGTTTGTTCCCCCACGCACCCAGGTTTGCATTTTGAGGGCAGAAGTCATAAGCAGATCTAGAATGAAGCTGATCCTGAGAGGGCCATGATGCCAAATGTCATTACCAAGTGAGACTTCTTTGGAGTGCATTCTCCACGTTGTCCATTGCCCTTGCTGGCTCGCTGGACAGCATTTTGGAGTCTTTTTTGGGTCTTTTTTCTTCTTTCTCATCTCCTGAATCATCTGTCTCTTTTGACTTTTCCTTTGCCTTGAACCACCATTCATTTTTGGTCCAACCCCCAGTCCTTCTCTGTGGTCTGTGTGTGTCCTGTTATTTCTCTATCTTGAGACTTTCTTTTCAGAATCTCATCGCCTCTTGGAACTTTCCTCCATTTTCTGCCTGTCTTCATCTGTGCTTGATTGCTTCTACCACCCTTGTCACCTGAGTCTTCCAGCATGCGTTGAATCTGATCTTCCCTCTTTGTATTCCTACCAAGGATGGATTTCAGTGGTATTTCTGCTTTGCTTGGCGACAGTACAGCGCGATGTCATCAGACAGGGTGGGACACCAACCATTTCCGTGTGAACGTGTTGAATTTGCTTCCATTGCCTCCACTGTGCTGGTCAGATGTCGTAAATCATCAGAGGCCCTAGGAGCTTGGGTAACAAGCATTAACTGCAGACACCAGACCTTGTATTTGCCAGGGAGCCCACACTGGTCAATCGGTGCTCCTCCAAGCCTTCTTCCGCATCTGCTTTGTTTCTTTTGCTCTTTGTGTTCTTTCAGCGTATCAGCATACAATCTTCCAAGCCTTTGACTGTTCTTCTGGAACTGTTTGGAATGGCCTGGTTGCAACACTGAAGACCACAGATTCGGCCACTTTCCTTTCCCCTCAGTGAGAGACTCCGTGATTTCTTTGCTTGAAACTGCATTCCTGGGGGAAAAAAAAAAAAAAAAAAATGAAAAGCAACTATGTCCGTCCAGCCCTCCAGGCACTTGACGTGTCCTCGGTCTTCTCTGGATATAAATCACTGTATTGTCATCCATGAGCCTTGAGAGGAGGCATCTTGTATCCATCGCCAAGGTCTGTTTGTCCTCAGCGTGTTTGTTGCTGCTTTCAAGATGAGTTCCATTGCAGCACACAGTATTGGGGAAATTGCACGGAGCCCATTGCAATGCCCACTTCCAAGTTGATCCATCTGTTGTGTAGTCCCTTGTAAGAACCGCCATTGAGAAGCCATTGAAGTACTTCTTGAGCATGTCCGCGGATGTTCTATGGCACATGGTAAATCTCAAGAGCCAACTGTACATCTCAGGGCCACAGATCCATATCTTGCCAGATCAAGCACACTACTCCAAGTCACTCTTTATTCTTTTTTTGCTTTTTGGATTGCGTCCCAATCATTGTGCGTGTTCATACAGCCAGTCCACGCCTGGGATGCCACCTTCTGACTGACAACATCCAATACTTGTTTCCATCAGTACTTGTCAGCCATGCTGCCATGACAGAGAAGAAGATTTCCCTTCGACGTTCAGTAGTGATATTTGCCCTGAACTGGCTGATGTCACTTGAGATTTGCTCTTTGGGATGTACACACAAATACCATCTGCCGTCATTCCACTGGCCGCTGATCTTCTGGTTTCTCCAAGCGATCGAAGCAGCCTGTGGAGCCACTCTCCAGCACCTTGGGAACATTGCTTGAAAAGCTGGTAAGGTATTCCGTTTTGGGGCCCTGGTGAATATTTGGCTCTGGCTTTGTTCCGCCACCTTTCCTGATTTCCGCCAACGTGGAGGCTTTGCCATTGAACTGTTCCTCAGGGTTGGTTGGCCACACCAGACCTTGATGTCGAGTGGTGCTTTGCTCTGTGAGTCCAGATAATGTTTTCCTCCGATGCTGCTCCAATAAACTCCTTTGTCCACACTTAGGGTCCCCAGATTTTGGCTGCTCACACAGTTTTCTGGCAAACTGGAAGGGGTCTCTGAAGACGCGCTCTTTGCATCTTCTTATTTTTTTGCTCTTCCTCTTTCTCCGCAGATTCCCCTTTGCTAGGCCTGTGTTTTTCCTTTCAGTCTTCCCACATTTTTCCAAGCCTTTCGTTTTTCAACTGGCAGTGCGGTCTTTCATTTGCTTGCTTAGGTTTGTTCTTTGGACTCTACTTGTCCATCTTTTCTTGGCGTCTGGAATTTCATTTAGAGGTGTTTTCTCTTTGGTATTTTACACCATAGCTCCTCTACATGTGGCATACCCGTGTAGAATGTCCCCATATGTGGCTATTGTTTCAAGGGTGCTTTCCCTATCATGCACAATCGAGTCTATTTTTCTTTGACGATTTTGCATCCAGTTTCTCACCAATCTTCAGTTCGTTTGCTCTTGCAGGTTAGTTTCAAGGCGCCTGCATCGAGGGCCCTGTGGAAATTCCTCATCCGAACAAACAGCGTGATTCCTTGGCACTGTGGTTTAAATCCTGGCCTTGGTCTTCCGACCATCACACCCCACCTTATCTGCTGATGCAAGTGCGCTGCTGCTCATTCAGATGAGTCCTTCACACATCCCATCTTTGTTCGGTGAATCTCATGCCACGGGTGTACGCAACGCTTTCCAACAGACACATGGATATTCCATTTGTCATGTTCATAGTCCGTTTGGGATTTGCAGTCGTGATCTGGTTTGAAGCAACCGATGGATGCAACATTCTGCTCCCCCTGTCGGTGAATCCTGGAGCATCTTTTCTTTTATTCTTCGTAGCCACAATGTTTAGCAAAGTGGACCAGCCCACAGAAGCCCTTGGTTATCTGGTCTTTCCCAGTGTCCTCCGGTCTTTCCGGACGTCCTCTCCGGCCTATTTCCCAAGTCAATGGTTTACCCATCATCGTAGAAAGAAACTCGTGGAGAGCGTGGCAGCGAGAGTCCTCAAAGAGAGCCCCCTTCAAGCAAGTGTTTCGGCCCTGATCTCCCGTGACACTCTAGGGGTGGGCCACCCCGGTCCATGACTCCCGATGTCCCTCTGCTGCCCCTTTTTTTTTTTTTTTTGTTTCCCCATCGTGGACGAGCCATGCTGGGATTCGAAACCCATGACCTCTGGAGATGCTCATTTTTCCACTAATGACTCGCGCTTTAAACCACTGAGGCCACAGACAACCGATATTTTGTAGGGAAGTTAAGCCTTAATGAAAGTTCACTTTTGTTCCTCCTGGACCAATCCAGCTTGAACACCTCTCTGCCGCTTCGCCATTGCTTTCAGGGCGCTGGTGGGGCCTTCCCTGCAACTAGAGCTGTGTCATGAGGCTGTATGCAGACGTTTCCTACAAATCCCCTAGCTCCAATTCTCTGCAGTGAGGACTTTGGCCTGATAGCCTTCTCTCCTCAGCTGTTTGCCCAAGATCGCAATACTTTTCATCTGGAAGATTTGAGCTGCCTCCATTCTGTTTTCATATGGCACCGTGAGCTCGATCATGTCACTGCTTGGTTGACTTAGAGTGGACTACTAAGTCTGGTCCTCATGCACTCTTCTGATGATTTTTCTGGTGGACTCTTCCATTGGAGTCTGCAGTGCACTCCCCAGTTCATCTGCCCCGTCCAGCAGGTTACCTCAGCAGTTGAATATAGATTTGTTTTTTAACGAGAATAATAGGACTTTATCTTTGTTGACTGAGCCGTGGATGCTGCACCCCATGTTTCATTGATTAATGATCATCAGTGAAATCTTTAATGGTTGGAAATTAGTGACCAATGCAAATGCATATTGATATTGGAATATTCAAATTAGTTTGTGTGTGTGTGCTGCTGCGTGCGGCGTGCGTGCGTGGCGTGCGTGCGTGCGTTGCGTGCGTGCTGCGCGCGCGTTTTTTTTTGCGTGTGTGTGTGTGTGTGTGTGTGGTTGTGTTGAGTGTGTGTGGGTGTGTGTGTGTGTGTGGTGTTGTGTGTGTCTTGAAGGAGGCGAGTATAATCTCCCTTTATTGTGCTGTTATAATTAACCAGTGGAAGATTGAGCAGAGTTTCTGATGCATATGCAAAAATACATTTACAAAAGTATACGCATAACATGATTTCCCCTCAACGAGTAGATCAGCATTTAAAAGACGGCATCGAATCAGAACAGAAGAAGACGCAGATAAAAGTAAAAGAAGAAGAGTTATATTGATTTTAATAACTATGCAGTTTACTTCGAGTGCACAATCTCAAGAACAGAAGTAATCTATGCAGTAAAACTACAAACAAACAAAAAAATAAACAAAAAACTCCAGAACAGAAAAGCTGTAGGCTAATGGTATCGTTGGAGAATCATTTATATATGCCAGAAATACCGTAACTGAGTACTTTGTCAGATTTTTCAATTTACTTTTTTGACAAAGGGATATTTCTGGTAAGTGGAAAAAGCGAGTATACTGCCATATTTAAAAAAAAGTGAAGTCAATGATCCAAGTGCTTACAGTGACATATCACTTAGTGGTATAAAATAGTAAATGATAGTTCTATAGCTAACTGTGACTGCAAGACTGGTTGAACTTATTGATAGTACAGGTGAGTGGCAATCGGTGTTTAAGAAAGGTCATCCAATTATCGATCAGATGTTTAAACTTTTTGCAGTTATTACAGAAGAAACAGTTTCATGGAATCATATATTTTACGTAGCTTTCATTGACTTCAAAAGGCATTTGGTTCAGTGGCCATAAAAAAATACTTGGCCAATGCTTCAAAAGAATGGAATAAAGGGGAAAGGTTGTATTGATGTATTTAGCACATATCTAACTGTGTAAAAGCAAGGGTTAGATGTGCTGGTGATTTACAGAATACATACTTTGTACAAAAGGTTATAAAGCAAGGAGATGCAACAGCTTTGTTGTCGAAAACCTCAGTTGGGTTTCAGATCCAGTTTGAACAATTTTTGTAACGCAGCATCCAGACCTCAACTTAAGGTAAACATTGAAAAGATGTTATTGCATTTAGAAAATGAAGGTGCCTTGCAGAACGAGAGAGATGGTCTTTGGTGAGCAAATGGCTATCATTAATGGTGCTATCTTGGTATTTATTTTTCTAACATAAAGATCTTGCAAGCAGGAGGTGAAAAATGTATTGTTATTAATCTTTCGATGATTGTACATACTTAATAGTAATTTGCTTAGAGTATTATCAAACTTTTTATTCTCAGGTGCAGCCAATGGCTCTCTATGGTGCCGAATTGTGGGGATTGGATTGTTGCCGCTGTTCATGTTGAAAAGGTTTATTTGTATGCTCTAAAGAAGGTTTTACGGGTCCATATAGAAATGCTACAGATTAGTCTATGGAGATGTTGGACATTATCCCCGTCACCTATTACATGGATTCAAATGTGCAGTGTATTAGACGCTGGCTAAAGATATCACGGATGATGATAAGAGGATGCGTTTGAAAGTTCAATGCTTTACTAATATGGGTAAAAATTTTTTTTAAGTTGTTATGTTTAATTGGGTTAAAATTTAAAA